>JAJHUR010118011.1:4702-26611 GCA_027495735.1 Lutjanus campechanus | reverse complement strand
CCCCCCTTCAGAAGCCCAAAAAAGTTCACAGCCCTCCCACCCCTCCACCTTTATCAATCATTAACAGTCATAGGAGAAATACCTATCCTAAAAAATCACCCAAGTTGAATTTTAGTCAAAGGAAGGTCAGCATCACTGAACTCTTGTTTATTTTCTCTCCATAAATCATATTCATTCAACTCAGGCTGCAAGAATTTATCGACTAGCTGTCAGCTATTAAATTAATCACCAAATATTTTGATAATCAGTTGTTTTGAGCTGTCCTGTTTGGGGAAAAAAATGTCCAAATTATCTGATTTCACCTTCTAAAATGTGAATATTTTCTGGTTTCTTTAGGCCTGCATGCCAATAAACTGAATATCTTTGACTTGTGGACAAAACAAGACATTTGAGGACGTCACTTTGGGCTTCAGTAAACAGTGATCAACATTTTGTAATATTTTATGGACTTAACAACTTATCAATTAATACAGAAAATGATAAGAGTAATTTATAAGGAAAAGAATCATTAGTTGACCTACATTTAAGTTTGTTTCACTCCATATTTTTCTCCCGGTTATTCACGTACAGGGCTTAAACTATTCAACACAGTACTGGGATGGGACAGGAAAAAACAAGTCAACATGCGTAGGCCTGTTTTTTATATACAGTTCTAAAATGAATAAATCTTATTCTCTCTATTTTGAACATAATGCTAGTTGTACTGTTGTTTTTTTATTCTCTCCTGTCTGTTCTGGATGCAGCCACCTGACCAGTGCATGATGTGTGTGGACTGTGGATCGAAAAGAACAGGACAGAAGCCATTCTTCTGGGACTACGACGGGACTGGAATTTTCTAATTTTAACACCGTCATGGGATCAAGACAGTATCTCACCCCAGTGTTAGAACCACTGCCCTAACACATTCTACCCTAATACCTAATGTGAAACATTTCCACATTAAAATGTCTAAAAACATTAGACAAAATGTTATATATTTTGTTTAGCTGTGTACTTACATTATCCCCAGTGTTTACACAAATGGTGAAATGCAGAGAAATCCGTAATTTATTCAAGGTAGCAGTATGTTTCCTGCTAGTCACTGCTAGCTGGCCACTAATTGCTATAACCTCTGGGAAAACACGGGATACATCAGAGAGTGAGGAATGATGTCAGCGAATGTGATTAAGGTATGAATAAAACATAATATTATCCTGTCCATGAACATGATTTCTGCCTGAGTCATGTCAGATAGATTTTAATCAGCTATGGTGGTTGTTTAAAAATTAAGATAACAACTCCCAGGATCCCACGCCACATCATCAATCTATGTGTTTAAGTTAGTGTTTCAATATGAGGGAGACCTCTAGCAGCAGAACATACACATTGTGCATTTAAAACCAAGTCTGCACCCTCAAACAACCCTTTGAAGGTCTGTTCGAAAGTGGCAAACGGCCAAAATGTCCTTACTTTCCATCTATGTCCTCACTCCCAGGGTCTAAAACTTAAATTGGATCTCACAAAGAAAGATGCACACGCACACACACACACACACACTCACACACACACACACCCTTATGTTGCAAGGTTTTGGTAAATGACAGCACGGTGCACATTGCTGCAAAAATGTAGGACAGACAAAAAGCTGAATTCCTAAAACATTTGGTGACACCTATGAATGTGAATCACTTGTAAATCAGGAACATGTTTACAGCACATTAATTATCTTGCATTAACATCATAGCACTTCCTCAGAAACACCATATTAGGCAAAGGAGAACACTCACACACATAATCTCCGAGATCTAAATAACATTCCGGAAACTGGAAAAAAAAAGAACTTCAGCGACATAAAAATGGAGGTAATTCTCCGTGGCGCTGGGGAAAAAAAAGAGGGAAAAAAAAGAAATGAGCTCCCCCTGAAGCAGGGGTTTTACAAAAAGCTGACGTGCTAAAGAAGAAGGTGACTTGCTGTCACATCCTCATAGAGAACCACGAGAGACCAAAAGCCCACTGTAGCCAGCTACAGCTGAACCACTGGAGGAGCGACGACACCTGCTCTGCTCCACCAAACCGCTGAGAGAGGTGATCGTCCCTGGCTCTGCTCCAGATGGGGACAGTTGTGCCACTCGCAGTGCTGATGATATTCACGGCTAACAGGCAACAGCAAGCAGGCCGTGTCAGATGGTAAATTAAACTGGTCAACGGATCTCTCTCTCCCAGTGACTCTCAGTCCAGTGTCCAGATTATATGGGACTTTTTGGACATTATCTACTGTGTAATGTGCAAGTGATTTATGTTTTAAAGGCGGCATATGTTCAGCACTGTGCCTTTTAATGTCTTGTTTAATTAATAAAAGTCAGTGATAAAGGTTCACACATGCTCTTCACAAGCTTTGAGTCAGGTGTGAATTTTATTCAGACAATTTAACAATACAGATGCACCAAAACTACGACAAATTTGGATTTTTATTATGTGCACACATGATTATGCCGGGTTTTATAAGTGCAAGCGCATTCATGAATCATAAGAAAACTGAGCTCATTATGCACCAAATTATGCTCTAAGTAACAACAAAAACCTCGAGAAGGAGGTGTCATTTACACTGAATGTTGTTCAACCAAGGCGCTTCATTTTAAAGAGCTCAACTGTGAAATTTTGGAAATAAGTAAATGAAAATAAAAGATAGAACAGAAGAACTTGTGAAGGTCTTTCACAGGTTGTAACTTTATAGTGGTATTCAGCCCCCAGCTATGTTGTATATGTCTGGAATTGTAATAAAGACATTTTACAAATTAAAGGTAGAATATGCAGGATTTGTCATGTCTGTTTCTAAACACACTATTCAAATTTGACCCCACCTCCTCGGCTCAACAAGCAAGAAAGACAGCAGAACTGTTAGGTTGAGAGAAGCAGAGAGTGAATAAACTGAGGGACAGACATTAGTGTGTAAGAAGCAGTGAATCTGAGAAATTAAACATTATTTTCTGATTGTTTCACATTGGTCACATTCAATAGCACGGATAACACCTCTGGACAACACTGGATGTGTGAATACAGACAAAGTGAACCTTCATCGTGATGCTGTGTCCTCAGTCTGCTCTGCTTGTGGTTGTGTATGTGTGTAGCTCTCTCTGCAGCTCTCACAAACTGAGAGCAGAGGAAAGAGACAGAGACAGTGATGTAACTGCTGGTCACTACATTTTTAGAGTCCCAGTCTCACAACCTGCGCACCGTTATTGGCTCGAGGCTACACACCACCGCCTAAAGGCTGACAACCAGAAGCCTACCGAACACAGCTAAATATGAGAAAAACCACATTCTTCTAGTGAGTCGTAAGTACGCCCGCATATCCTGCATTGTATACCTATAAAGTCGTAACATGTTTGGATGATTTTGTCTGCCTCTGTACTTGATCAATGACAATTATTTTATATTAGAAACAGAGAGGATGTGATCTGCATTTCTGCTCAGTAACTTGGTAAAGGTTAAAGTAAAGACAAACAAACACTGACATGTACGGGGCACCCAGGTAGCCCAGCTGATAGATTGTGCGCCCCATGTTCTCAACAGCAGCCACAGGTTCGATTCCAGCCCGCAGCCCTTTGCGATGTGTCTTACACCCTCTCTCTCCACCATCTCCTGTCTGTCTAAAGCTGTCCTATCAAATAAGGGAAAAAGGCCTGAAAATATCTGAAAAAAAAACACATTAACATGTATGAATTTCAGTCACTTTAAACTTTTGTGATAAATGAAAAAGACAAAACATTTTTTTTGCTTCATTTTATTGTAAATGGGTCTATAAAAGTATAATAAAGAATAAGGATACAATAAATTGCTTAAGATATGAGTGATTTCAGTGGGAATGTAGGAAAAGAAAAACAGCATCAATTCTGGTTAACTTCTAGCTGCATAATAATTCTTTGAGACACTATTGCAGACTTGTTCTCACTGGGTATAAATGTTCTCACTAGCAGTGACACGCAGACAAAACAGTCTAGTACTACCAAAATCAACTTGTCAAATTACATCTTATAACCTGTGAAAGTACAATCATATGTCTTAAGTCGTACATATCGACCCTTTGTGTATATATATTTTTAATTTAATAGATTACAGATAATGTTTTTGTAGAAAATACAAACATTCGAGCAATTCTTTGAATATAAAAGACACTCACCTCACAAGGAATGAAAAACACTCAAAGGAGAAACAGAAAAATAACACCAAAAGTCTTTTACTTGGACATGACTAATGACATGCATATGAATAATGTGTAATTAAAAACTAAAATAAAAGTAATATGATGAAGGTGTAAAATAAATGCTACAGTAAAGAAAATTACAGAATATGTCAAAGTGAAAGGAAATGTGGTATAATTTCTTAATTTGGATAACAAAGAAAGTGCTCAGCAACATTGCATATACATTGGATATATAACTGGTAGCCAAATGTTTTTGGTAGTGCACCTAAAAGTACCAGATAGAGCCTGTGCTGAATATATTTTCTCTTTTGAACTATTATGTATGACACTAATATGTGTTAGAAGTGTTTCCACTGATTCACAATTTTTATTAATCAGTGTCTAATTAATGAAGTTTCCTCCGAGGACATTTTCTAGGCCAAAGTGTGAGCAGCTAGCAAAGTTTATTTTAGAAAAGGATTTTTATGCCTGTACCATCAAGTTTTATTTTTTTTATGGAGCTTTAGGAATGTTTTCGTTTCCTTATTCAATACGTATGTTCATACCTGACAAATCTTTTACAACTTTATCTTATCAACAAATTTTTCTGCTTGTTCACAAAATTGGAAAATCTTGTAGATTACATTCAGAGCACGTTAAGATGTGCACAGTATGCTGTTTATATACGTCCTTTCAGAGATAAATAATGTGAAAATGAACCTCACAAGGCCCTGAGTTTGGCCAGGAGAGCCTCTACGTCTGACTCTCCATTGGTGCTGTAGCTGCTGACCGCAGCAACAGTGGAGGTCGGCTGGAAGGCCGGCGGCTCAGCTTCAACCTCCACCACTTTCTCAGTCGGTTTTACCACCTCCCTCTCCACCACCCTCTCTCTGTCCAGCCAGCAGCTGTGACCCGGGGGGTTCCTGTACCTACGGCCTGACTCCGAACACGCGGCAACCTTGGACCGGCCCGCAGACGGATGGCCTTCGGACTCGTTAAGGGCCTCCTTGGCAGAGGGAGCTTTCACCACTGCTGAAGCCACATTTATATTCTGCCGAGAGCGAGACCTTTGTAAAGGTGCCTTGTTGTTTTCTGTGAGTGGAAAACAGAGAAACAAAGCAGTGAGCACAACTGTGAGAATGAGAGAGGAGACGGAGAAGAAGTTGATGCCCAAATGACTCGTTAAACAAAGAGAAGCAAGAGGTTATTCTGATTACAGGTTAAATTACAAGCCCGATTCAAAGAGTTGGGACACTGTGCAAAATGTAAATAAAAACAGAATTCATATTTGACTGACAATTTAAAAGACAATATTTTAAATGGTTAAACAGATAAACTATATTTTTGTAAATATACACTTATTCCGAATTTGACACCTGCACCACGTTCCAAAACTGTTGGGACAAAGTCATGTTTACCACTGTGTTACATCATCTTTTCTTTTAACAGTACTCGGTAAGTGTTTTGGGAAATGAGGAAACTAATTGTTGGAGTCTTGAAAGGAAAATTCTTTCCCATTCTTGCCTGAAATACGACTTCAAGTGCTCAACAGTTCAGGGTCTCTGTTGTCATATTTTTTGCTTCATAATGCGCCACATATTTTCAGTGGGTCTGGACTGCAGGCAGGTCAGTCTAGTACCTGAACTCTTTCATTTCAAAGCCACACTGATGTAACAAGTGGCAATAAGCAGTCTCTGAAAAAGGCGTTTGGATGGCAGCAGATGTTGCTCCAAAACCTCTGTGTATCTTTCAGCATTAATGGTGCCTTCACAGATGAGACCGTTACCCATGATGCAATGGCCACTAACCCCACCCCACATATCATCACAGATGCTGGCATTTGAAGTTTGGACCGTTAACAATCTGGATGGTCCTTTTCCTTTTTAGCCCGGAGGATATAACGTCCATGATTTCCAGTATGAAATGTGGACACGTCGGGCCACAGCACACCTGTCCACTTTCCGTCAGTCCGTTTCAAATGATCTCAGGCTTGGAGAAGTCAGCAGTGTTTCTGGCTGTTATTGATATACTGTACGGCTTTCGCTTTTCATGGTAGAGGCTTAACCTTACCCCATCCTTTGTTGTAAACGACTGAGCCTTTCGAGGATGTCCCTTTAGTACCCAACAACCTTCCCAGCCTTTCAATGGCCTTTAACTTCTTTGGAATGTGTTGCTGACATCAAATTCAAAATGAGTGTGTATTTACAAAAAAAACAAAGAGCTAATCCATGTCAAATTTAAATATGTTGTCTGTGTACTCTATTCAATCTCATACAAGTTGAAAAGGGTTTGCAAATAATTCCATTCTGTTTTTATTTACATTTTACAAAGTGTTCCAACTTTTTTGGAATAAAGGCTGTAGAAAAGCAACAAAGAGGAAGGTTAAACAAAGCAAGCAAGTACATACATACACAAAACAATTGAATAACAGAAATCATCAGGCAATAACAAGATGTACTTTAGTAAGCACATGGAAAACAAAGCAAAGGTGCATATATACACATGAGCTGAGTGTACACGCTGTCAGTCTGGATGAATACACACTCAAACACACACCATGGAAGTGCACACCGTGTATACAAACACTGATGAGGACAAATTTTCTGCAGCAGACTGTGGCGTGCAGCAGACTCGATATGATGAAATGGATATGGCTGATCAACCGCAACAGAAACTCAATAACACTGTACGTCGCCCTTTTCCAATCTCCCAGTCTCTTTCCCTTTTCTCTCACATGACACCCTCCCACCCAGCTCCACCTCCCCTGATTCCACCATTATCATCCATTCTCCTTCCTCTGCTCTTCATCTTGGCTCTCTGCTCCTGCAGTAGTTCTCTTCATCTTTCTTATTTCCGCCGCTCTCCTTCTCTCCTCAGCCTCACCGCCCTCCCCTCTGGTTTTCCGACTTAAAACACACACCCCAGACAGACAGTGGAACAGAGCGACGGCCCAGATCAGACCTACGTTCTGAATTATAATCCCTCTGAGTAGATCTTAGACTTCATCATCAGTATGTGTGTGCTGGAAGGAGAGGGTAAATCCATATTCATGTGACCTTGAGCGAGAGGCTGAGAGGAGTGGCGTGAGGAAAGACACCACCGCATTTAAAGTTTCCTGAGCATTAAATGTCTGGCAAACAGGAGTCAAACACAGCAGAGCAGAACAGAGCGACCCGCTCTGTCAGCCAATCGGTAATGAGTTTGGAGCGTGGCCAGTCAGTCATGACAGTGTGTTTTATGGGCTGCGCTGACGAATGACAAGGAACGTCCCTGAACACAACCTCTGACAAATAAATAAGGATAAAAGGAGGAAAGAGAGCAGACAAGAAGGAACTGACTGCAAAATTAAGCAAAGAAAGCCAACGATCACACACACACACACACACAC
The DNA here is from genome assembly GCA_027495735.1 of Lutjanus campechanus. Lineage (NCBI taxonomy): Eukaryota > Metazoa > Chordata > Actinopteri > Lutjaniformes > Lutjanidae > Lutjanus > Lutjanus campechanus. The sequence continues at coordinate 19,061 of JAJHUR010118011.1, read as the reverse complement.
ACACACACACACACACACACACACACACACACACACACACACACACACACAGGCACATTCACACAAAACCTCGTTAGGCAAACAAGAGGCAGTGGGGGATTTTAAAAGGATGAAATGAGTGGAGTGTGTTGCCTTGCCGCTGTGACTGAACATTTACCACAGCTGAAAGTCCAGGTCTCCTCTCATTATCTCCCCGTTTCTGCTCTCTCTTCCTGTTGTTGCCGTCTCAGTTGTAAAAGATGACAATTATTCCCCCACTGTCGATCCTCTGGCACCGCACTCCTCTTTCCTGTCCTGTGACTCTCTCCTCCCCTCTAAAAACCTGTCATCTACCCCCATGCCTGTGTCTTTCTGGTTGACCAGGGCGCGTGTCCCACAAACACACATTTAGTTTCTAAATAACACACTCAAAGGCTTGGCGCAGACGTTGACAAAATTATCATTTGTGTATCAGCAATTTGCATTTTAATGTCTTGTTTAGACTTGTGTTGAAATTTTTAACTGTCTTCTTGGTGAGCAAGGAAGAGAACACAAGCGGATATTATCAAACATCAGTAAAATTCAAAACAATCTGCGGCTCTGAATTGACATTTATTTTAGAATTTATCATTTAACTGCTGTCTGCACTCTTGATTACGGGAGCAACATGTAACAACTGCAAGTCCAAAAGTGAGTACAGCTATCCAAATAGTGAGTTGGAGCTTTAGACTGTATATTAAATAGGGTGAAATCCTATTTAACATATGATATATGGTTGAAGAGAGTTGATTGACAATAACAAATGGTGACTAGGCGAATGCTACACTATAACTTGATCACCTGTTTATAAGTCTATCAATGTAAAGTTACCTTTAAAGCCTATCGCTACAAAAATACTTTTTGTTCAGTGACTGCCTGTCTTACTAACTGCCAAACTCCATTCACATATTACTCAATTTAACCGATATAAATATCTACTCCTAAGAGATTATAAATGATTTCTTTCGACTCATAAACAGACACTTACTCATTCAGCATTAATTTGAACTCCACGTGAACAAAAACGGTATGGAAATGAATGCATGAAGAATGGAAATTTCAAAGGAGGAAAACGCGGTTCTAGTGTTGTTGACAGAGTAGGGCTGGGTAGCAAACTATGATGCTTTTATGGCACTGATCAAACTGCTTCAATACGATCGAGTATAAAAAAATGCCTTGTTATTCAGTACCAAATTATGATTCATAATGAGTAAAATGAACATGCTTGCACCAAGATCAATATATTATATACTTAGTATATTTGGTACTCAGAGTAGTGAATATTTCAAATTAGTTTCCTTAATTTCTGATGATATATTGTGGACATGTCATGATTTATTACAGTAAACATATGACAGATTTCTCCTTTAAATATGACAAACACACACCGGAGAGAAATCAATACATACATTTGCACTTCAAAAACAGATTAAAAAAACCCATACTTCAACAAGACCTCTTATCCAAAAATGCATTTCTTTTCTTCCTAACAGGGCCCTGGCCTTTAGTGGTGAGCATGATCAAAGTGCTGGCAAGTTCAGTTTCTTCTCACTCTGCCCGCCTGTGACACCTAGCTGCCCCTTCCTTTGAAGACTTGCTAGCCTCTCAACGATTGCCTTCATCTAAGCTGTAAAACACGTCTGAGAGATGTAAAACATGTCTCATCTCTCAGGTTGCACCCCTTTAACCAAGAACTGACACTGGTTTTAAAGGAGAACCAGTGGAATTCGAAGACAAAACCGTTGTCTTTTATTGAACACATGCTGTGATGGTAGGAGTGTGCATTTATCCCTCTAAGCCAATTTGATACAGATTTAGATACGTGATGAGCAATCTAATATAGAAATCGTAGAAACACTTCAGTCAGTATATTTCAATTCTGCTCAAACTAGATTTTCAGTAAAAATGTTTTCATTTTGACCGGGAATAACTTAAATTTTCTCACTTTAAGTACAAAAAGCCCTCTAAAAACTACACCTGCATCAACTGCAGTTTTGTTGAAGGATTCACCACCTTTTCCTTTTTCCAACCTTTCTTTTCCCCCCTTTTCTCTCCTCCTATCTCCCGCATTTTCTTGTCCTCTCGTCATGTCCTCTCCTCTATCTCTTCATCTATTTTTTTTCTCTGACTCTTCTCTTTATCCTGTTCTTGGAGTCTGTTGCTCCTCTTAATGCTGACGACATGCCAGCATGTGCTGCCGGAGTGCACCAGAACCATGCAGCGCCACTTTTTTTCCAATTGATCTTTGATTATAGCAACTGCTACAACATCGATAGTGCTTCACTGATTTAGTGCCACACTCTTATATCATTGACAGACTGATGATGGACAGCTAAAAAAAGGATCAAAAATGATGCAGCAGAACCAGAGATATTGTCTTTTTTATTCTAAACATTTCTCTTCCTGTCCCGGGGCAGAAGCCAACTGTTTCAGATGTTTCACTGTTCAGATTGCCTGGCGACATTAGTAATGTCCGATCTAAGCCATGATGCTTAAGCAGAGATAAAGACTGGACTACAGAAGTATGGAAAACTCATTTCTCCATTTTTAAACTTGTAGTCCCCAGCCCCCATTGATGCTGACTCAAGTGACATCTCTTTAGGCAATTTATCAGATTTCAAGCAGTGCCCTCTGGGGCCACAAAAAGCCTTGCTTCACATAGCATTAGTACTCCCTCAGACCTGTAAACAAACACTGATGTATAAAATTGCCACCCTTTAACAATAATCAGTGACAAAAAAGGGCAAAAGTTTGGACAACCCCCAAGCAGAATACATTTTTTTTTTAACTTTTGTGTTGGCAACTGGGTATTGTTTACCTCGATTTAAGGGTCACTGTCATCCATCTAAATCCAGGGCTTTGAACAGCACTAAATGGGTGCACGTCCTTGTAAATAAAATAGCTTATTGCTTCAGTTACTGCCTTTGACCAGGAGGAGTTCAGGGCAAGTAGCATTAATTGGTATCACCAGCTTTGTTGTTAGCTCGCCTCAGGTTGACTGCTCCTGTTTCCGACAGCACTTTATTGTTCTTGCTGTACGTTGTGTTCTTAAAAGAGTAAGCTTGGTGATGCAACTGTTGAAGATTTTAAGGTGTTGTTGCATGTTTTGCATGCAGCATTTCTTTTGTCAAGATTTCTGGCAGTGCAACACGCGGTGGCCTTTTTTCTCTCCACCACTGATAGAAACTAATCAATTTTTGACAAGTTTTGTATAGAATTTGGGTTTGAATCTGTGTATTATGTAACATCTCGCAATTTATTATTCTTATAGCATGCTATGTTCTTAAAAGAATAAGCTGGTGATGCAACTGTTAAAAATTTTAAGATGTTGTTGCATGTTCTGCATGTAGCATTTCTTTTGTCAAGACTTGTGGCAGTGTAACGCACAACAAGCTTTTTCTCCATCATTGACAGAATTCAATACATTTTTGACAAGTTTTTGTATAGAATTTGGGTTTGGATCTGTGTACCATTTAACATATCACAATTTATTGTTCTTGTAGCATGCTGTGCTCTTGAAAGAGTAAGCTAGAGATGCTACTGTTAAAGAGTTTGAGGTGTCAGCAGTTCGACTGTCAAAATTACTGGCAGTGTAACACACGGTGAACTTTTTACCCTCCACAACTTACAGAATCTAAGTAATTTTTGACAAGTTTTTGCATAGAATTTGGGTTTGGATCTGTGTGTTGTGTAACATCTCACTATTTATTGTTCTTGCCGTGTTCATGAAAGAATAAGCTGGTGATGCAACTGTTAATGATTTGAAGGAGCAATTCAATGTTTTGCATGCAGCATTTCTTTTGTCAGGATTTCTAAGAGTGTGGCACACAGCAGACCCCCCCCCCCCCCCCACCCCATCAATGATAGAATCTAATCAATTTTTGACAAGTTTTTGTATAGAACTTGGGTTTGAATCTGTGTATCGTCTAACATCTCTCACACTGGTATTGATTTTCCGATATGATGGCTGTTCATCTCTACACTTCCATGTGATAGCACTCTATCGGAAAACCGTTCCAGCCCAATATTAGAAGAGAGTGTGAGAGGTATTCCTTTATTCCATCTGCAAATAGCAGAAAGGAGTTCATATTTCCTCTTGTAAGATCATTTGCTCCATTTATATTTGGTGCTTCGACTGATGCAGATGAGCCTTTACTCATCACTTTCCCCCTCCCATCTTCTTCTCTCTTGAAGTTTTTGAGAAGTTAGCAGGCAGGCAGGGAGCCTCAGTAAGTCTGGACTGCAGCAGTGCTCGCCTGTCTTCTTTCCCTGCCTGTTAAAGCTACACTTCCTGCCACCATTGCCGTTGACAATGAACTTATCTACATGAAGAGCTGTTAAGAGATTGGAGAACAGTCAACACATGAGAGCAGCTTGGTATTTCCTAGTGTCAGTGAAACATGAACACAATACAATTCAGCTAAACTATCAGGCTATCACAGTCCTCAGTCTGCTGCTGTCCTTCCCACTGCTGGAAGGCAGATTGGAAACGAATAACAGTTGAAAAACAATGATAAAAGGGCTGGCAGACTGAGCTTGTTGTGTCTCTCAGCTCCTTCTGAAGAATGTGTCTTTAAACTGTAAGTTTCACAGCCCACAGGCTTTTAACCAGCGAATGACACTGGTTCTTCTGCAACAGAAGAGGAGAAAAATCTCAAACAAAACAGACGAATCGCTGCTCTGAACAGTCTGAGAACATCATCAGGAATTTAGAGATGGAACCATGGTGGTTTATTAAATGTCTGATAGAGTGGCATTTTGTAGGAATGTAAAAGGGCCTGTCCAATAGAAAAAAAATGAGTGTTTCAGTTTTTTCTATCTGCAAATAGCTGCAGAGAGGAATTCACATTTTCCTCTTGTCAGATCATTTGGTCCATTTGCATTTGCCACTTCAAATACAGATGCAGATGAGCCTTTCCTCTCATCTCTCGCTCCCTCCCCTTCTCTCCACTCTTATGAAGTTTGCAGTATTTGATCACTTTAAGAAGAGAGTAGTCATACAGACTCACAAAAATGCAGACAGTGAAGTGACTTTTTCTCTCTGCGGAGTGACTGACACAACAAGTTGAAGTTAGCAAGATCAAACACACACACGCCACAAATCACAACACAGCTAGCTGGTTTGGCAGTTTGGCGCATGTTCTGTCTAAAGATGTCTGTTTGCCCCGTTTTTGCATCTACAAGTGGAACATCTGGGGCCAGGTTACTGCACAAGGATCAGATCAAATAGGGAAGAAAAAAATAATTTGGTGCAAGATACAAAAAACTTGAATGAGGAATGCAACAAATAATTACTTTACTATTAACTTTTTTTAGTCAACAAAATGTCAGTCTGTTCAGGCAGTCTGCTTTTTCCATGAGAGGATGACTGCAACTAATATTCTAATTGTCAATTAATCTGGCAATCATTCTCTAGATTAATCATTCTGTCTCAAAACTGTCACAGTATAGTGGAAAATATCCCCAGTGACATATTCGGACATCCTGTTTTATCCAATCAACAGTTAAGAAGCCTCAAAGATAATCACTTGTTTTGCTTTAAAAATTAATGGATAAATAGAATACCACATGAATTTTCAGTATATCAACTAACTTATTAATCAACTAATAATTCCTCTACATGACTTTTCAAACTATGACATGATGTATTTTCTCAATTCTTACCAGTCACAGTGAATATTTGAAGAGGGGACTAACGATGTATTTTCACTCTATATGTCAGTCAGTGTTTTGGAGCACTGAACTACATCTAATTAAACGATCAGTTTCACTACATTTTGCCGGTAGTTTAATTACATTCATATATGCAGTTATTCGAGTAGTCAAATTACTTTGCCATTTTTGTGTAGTTAACTACTGAAACTTAAAGAACAATTCTGGACCATAAAAGGTTTAAAATATATTTTTTTTTAATTTTACAAATGCTTCACTAATGAGGGATGGGCACTGTAGAAAGACAAAGCTGACATTCTTCTTCATTAATAACAAGATCCTTCTTGTTTGGTTTATGTATGACCTGTGAACAAATGGGCTCTGCACAATAAACTGGGTTGATTTTTTTCGGCTGGCATGTGAATTTGATATGTTGTCAATGTGATACTTGATTGATTTTTAGAAAGAAGTTTGAACTACTTTCTCTAAGTAGCTTTAGTTAATCAAACTAGATTTCTCTCTGGGGTAAGTTTGCTTCAGTTCAGCTTCTTCCAGTGTGAAGTAACTTGTAGCTTGCAAGGTCATGTACAGTGTATGTATAATATGAATGAAGTGCAAAGTGTCTCTTTAGTTCAAGTATATGTGGCTGGTATTGTGATTTTCCACTGTAAGCTAAGCATTCTTCTGATAAAGCACCCTTTCATCATAGTCCGTCCACCATTTTCCAATGAAGAGAGAAAATTATACTGTGGTTACATTAATACAACACATGAAAAGGCTTGATGACTACACTTATCGGTGATTGGCCAAACTCAGATTGCATTTTCTATTTAAACTGATTGAAAAATAGGAGTAGCAGGAAAAAGACTCAACCAACAGACTGAACAGACGTTTGGAGGGTAAAAGAAGCAAAAAACACAAGCAACCCTCAGATCCTCTCTTCTCTCCTCTAATGGACGGCTGTGCATTTCCACTGAGGTCAGACAACAGATGCAAAACAACCTTGTGATTTTGTCTGTGTGAGCATGAAACTGTGATGTGGAAAACTATCATTTAATATGTTTGTGTTTGTCCATGCAGAAAGGAAAGCTACATTTAAAAGTTGAATGTATGGTGTCATAAATGTGTGTGATGCCCCGATGTGCCCCGGCGAGTCTTGTAAAAAGTAAAAGGCGGTAGACAGCTTGTTAGCTTGCCTGTGTGCATTAGGCTTGCTGTAATTAAAGATCATTACCTGGCAACACACCAGTCATTGAAGGTTTGTCCCTTGCTTGTTTGTCGTAGTTAACTCCGTGTGCGTGTGTGTGTGTTCATAGAGGCGTCTGTCTAGTTTCTCTGTCACACAGAAAAACAGCAGACAGGATTAAATACGAGTAGAGGCAACAAGCAATGAAAGGAGAGTGAAAGGAGGACAGCGGTGGAAGGAATGGGATGATGAGGGAGAAGATGACAAGATGGGCAGAATAAACAGCCTCAAGACAGTGGCATGATTTGGAGGCAATGATTGTAATTTGGACTAGACTAAAAGAGTGGAGTACAAAAAAGAAAGGGAGCAATAAGGAGACAGGAGAAGAGAAAATAGAGGAGGTATGGGGATGGATTGTTGAAAGAGCACTATAACAATCCCTGTGGGTAATGTGAAAACCAGCACTGTTATAGGTAACTGAAGCCTGTCCTGCTCTAATGCATATCAAAGTGTTTTCCTTTGTTGAGCTGTGATTTGACTCCCTCCTCTCCTGTCTCTCCTCTCCCATATTTAACAACTCCAAATATCTTTGTTGAAACACGGAAGAATGGATCATAGTGTTAGTGGAAAAGCAACATCATTTGGAAGCCTTTTAGAAGGATGTGTCCCACTGTGTGTTCATGACTGACATTATTTTCTTTTGTCCTCTATTGTAATAATTTTCTGCCACATTAATATCTGGCTCCAAATGGCACTTACTTTCAGAAGGTTTTGGTTAAGCTGGTTGTGGGGGGTGGGAGCAAACAACTGATCGATCAGTGGCACAACAAAAAATATATGAACAAATATTTTGACAATTTATCTGTCAAGTCATTTATCGAGCAAAAGCCAAAGACTCTTTGTGATTGTGAGGATTACAGGGTTAGATGTAAAAAAATTTTTCTACTTGCCTGAAATCAATTTTTACTTGCTCAAATACAGCTTTAAAAATATATTAGCTGTTTTCAAATAACAATAAAGACTAGGGTTGTAACAACATATCAAATATTGTGATATTGCAATAAAAAAAGGTCTCAATACTATACCAGAATGTGATGATATCTACCTTGACATTACAGTTGATTACTTTATTATTTTTGTTTTATTTGAGGAAAGCACTGCCACTGACTGCTGCATTGTTTTGCAATCATACATAATTTAGACAAGACAATTCATGCCAATTGTTGTAAGAGTTCAGGACATGGCTGGCTTATTTTATTTTATTAAGGAAGGAGAGAAGAAGCACTTAAAACTACTAAAGAAGTTTTTGACTTGTTATGAAACATTCCCAATTTCATATGAATTCCACTATATGACTGACAAGCAATTGAGATCATCGCAGAGGAGATCGGCGGTCAGACTCTTCTTGAAATCAGATGAAATGAGCCTGTGTTTACATTTTCCCAGCTACAGTTACAATGAATAGCATGTCACCTAGTAAAAAAAGAAGTAGGAGGAGATTTAGATAATTTTATTTTAGACACTATGTTTTATAGTTACTAAAATATTGGTCCACAGGGGTGTCCAAAGTCAACAAAATATGAAAGTCCCCTGTAGTGGACTTTATCGTGGTATTATCATACCTTGAGCTTTTAGTATTGTTTCAACTCTAACAAAGACAAAAGTTAATTTTCACGTTTAATCTTTAAATGAGTAAATTTATCAGAACACAGACACAATACATCATAGATGCAAATCACGAGACATTCTACCAAAAATGCTATGGCAATCCCCACTCCCTCTCCAGAGATGGACTTCTTTACAGTGAGTGAGTGAGTGAGTGAAAGAGAGAGTGAAAGCAGAGGCTATAGCAGATAATTCTTAACTAAAAACCTCATAAAACCATGGCTGTTGGCTCTTGTTGTGGTACTCGAGTGGTGTTTTGGATTGCCTTTGCAAAATGACCCTGTTTTATTTGCCTTGCTCTGAAACTTGCAGCAAACTGCGTAATACATAGTTTCATCCACATTCTTTAACGCCACCCAACTAAATTCTCTTCTCCAGGATAATTGAAATGCTTACTTGTGCCTCAGCTCTTAAAGTTTGTCTTTACCCAACCCCATTTCCTTGCAAGTGCTCGATCGGTACTGCACATGTGCAGCACTCAACAGAGGTGAGAAGGCAGCAAGATGGCTCATTCCTGAGCTGCTTCCATCATCAGCTCTGGAAAACATGATGTGTTTAATCCTTTTTCCACTGCTGAGTTGCTAGATTTGCTAGTCAGATACAGCATTTTACTTGCCCTAATCAATCAGGCATTCCTTGAGCCTTTTCCTGTTTTATATCATTATAAATGGACTATCTTTGGGTTTTGCAGATATTTTATTAAGTGGCAGTAATGATCAGTCCAAAATTGTTGGTCCTTCACAATCACCAGCTCATTTGTAAAGGCTCAAATATAATATGATTTTGGGCTGGTGCTTATACAAGTGGAAAGACTAGTTTGTTTTATGATGTTTGAGAGATAATTAGCCTTTTATTTACATGCAGAAAACATGAGTTAAAAATAAAACCAAAATAATGGTGATAAGTACATCCAGAGAGGTAATCTATGAACACGGTAGGTGGAGCCTGGATAAGAAGCAGCCTGGTTTAAAAGAGAGAATGGGGGCAGTTCCTTGACATTTATAGGTCAGCCTCTATGAGTCACCTGCAAACAAATCCATAGTAAACATCAAATAGTACTGGACATGGCAATGGTCTTTGCACAAGCACAAATGTGTACACAAGGGCCACACTCATAAAGACATGTCAGCACGTTTCACCGGCCAGGCTTAGACAGACATGATTGAGTCATATTAAAATCAAGTGTACATGACAAAGTGAGCAGGGAGTGAGGTGGGGGTGTCAGGGGTGGTTTGCTGCTTAAAACCAAAAAGGGCGACGTGGAGGGTATGAAAGGGCTGAGCTGGATGTCCCTCAAGTCTTCTGCCCCTCAGTGTGAACCCCAGCCACTGTGAGCTGCAGCCAAGCATGACATTGCGTTAGCACGCCTTGGTGCGTCTAACAATGCCTCAAAAGTGAACCTGGTTCCCCGCCACTAGTACTGCTGCCCTGCACACACACGACGGACTCACACTGCACACGCTGCTCTATTGAGACAACAATTAAAACAAACAATACAAGGCTCCTGTCTTCACAGACCACATAATCCACCTCTCACACACCGTCAAATGCTAGCAATATGACATTTTTGAAGACGTCAAACCATTACCGTGACATATTCATTCCAGTAGCCTTTTCAGGAGGCGACACATAGCTCATCATCAATAAAGTCAATACAGACACAGAATTATGGATAATTGAAGGTCTGACTGTTGCCGGTAGAGCAAACACAGACATATTAATGTCACAGGAAGCTATTATTATCATAGTGTCATGGCTACTATGTCTACCATACATGAACCAGCTATAATATTGCTGCTTTAGAGCTGCAACAATTAGTCGATTAATTGATTAGTTGTCAACTGTTAAAGGTCCAGGGTGTAAGATTTATTGACATAAAATCTCAGTATGTTTTATTCATTAAGAATGGCTATTGTTTACAGGGATCTATTTGCAGAATCGAGCGGAAATTGAGTATAATAGAGGTGGGAGAAAAAAATGATTCACTTAAGGATCATGGTTATTTATTTATTTTTTCTGATTCATTAATCAAATTTTTAATTCTTGAATACATGTTTCATGTATATGAATAAACAGCAATAATTAAAATATGAATAATTAATTAATCTGTCTGTTAGCTCATTGCTAACACATAATGGGAATTTCCATTGATGCACTATCGGAAAATAGCATTGCGATTGCGGTAATATTATTTTAACAAACAGATTCATTTTACTTCATATGCTTAACATAAAGCGAGCGACATGTGTGCTCAGACTTCAAGGTATAAATATCCTCTGCTCTATGGAAACAAAGTTATAGCTGCTGATTTCACATTATCAACCCACTTGATACTCTGGCTTCAACACTCAACACTGACCATCTGGAGCAACTTCAAAGGGTCAAAACTCAAACTTGAAACACTTGCTGGTTACTTGGCGGAAGACAGACTGTGTGCCAGGAGAGGTGAGCACATATATTTATAGTTTCTAATTTATTTCTTGTTCACTACTTGATGTGCAGGAACAGCTAGATGCAGCACTTCACTTCAAAAAGTATAGAATTTGTATTCATTCAATTTTATATGCAGTAAAATCCAGGGTTTTTCACTATTTAAATGCTCACATCTGTGCTGTGTACAGTTTTCAGGGACTCTATTCATTTTGGCCTAACATCTTACTCTCTTTATTATATTCTGATGGCACTGGCTTGATGAGCAGAAAAAAACAAAAAACTTTACTTCAAAAAGTATTTTATTCACTACTTTTATACTGCAGTATAGCAATGGTGCTGGTGAAAAGAAACAGACTGACTCACATGTGATGTGCAGTGTTTTTAGAAACATGAATCATTATATACAGTCTCTCCACATGTATGATCCAACTTCTTCACATGGTCTAGTGTTAAAATAGCAAACAAAAATTGCGATAAGTTGTAATATCGAATGGCAACAATGGTAGAATCGCACATATCGAATCAGCACCCAAGTATCATTATAGTATTGAATTTGGAGATAAGTGTATTGTCCCAGCCCTAGGATATATGATTCATAAGTATATTTTCATTAGTGCATAATGACCTGAAAACAGGAGTTTTTGTTACATTAGAATGAGCCCTTTATATCTACAGAGCCCATCATGTTGCAGCACCATGTGTTTCTGCAGTAACCCAGAACAGACAAACCAAACACTGGTTCTAGAGAGGATCTTTCATGTTTTCCACAAAGTTAATGGCCACTCATCCTACACACTGGTCCTTTAAATTAATATCTAACTATTTTGATACCTGATTACTCATTTTGAGTTATTTTCTAAGGAACAATGTCCCAAATCTCTGATTTCAGCTTCACAAATGTGAATATTTTTTTAGTTTCTTTATTCCTCTGTGACAGTAAACTGAATATCTCTGATTTGTGGACAAAACAAGAAATTGAGGGCTTTTGGACACAGAAATCAACATTTTTCACAATTTTTTGACACTTTATGGACCAAACGGCTTATTGATTAATCAGGAAAATTACAGACAAATTAATCAATTGTGAAAATAATTGTTAATTGCAGCCCTACACTACAGCACAGTGATTCAGGGGAAAAATAAATAAAAGTTCAATTAATATTTGTTACCAGCCTAGAAATCTTCAAGAAATAATTGCTTTTCTTGCTCTCAACTGCACTGCCACATGATAACATAACTCTGAAGGGAAAAAAAGTCAACATGATGTTTAGTGTTGTAAATTAGCCATCTCAAACAAGTTTTACATGTCTGGTGGTTGTTGAATGCATTCATATATCTAAAAACCTCCTGTTCTTCAGGCCATGGTCAGTGAGAATACAAATATGCAATCTGCAATAAATGGGGTAAAACATGCAAGAAAAAAAGAGGTATGATCCTTTACAATATAAACAAATCTGTCCACTTGTATTACAAAGAGGAAATACACCTGGCAGATGGTTGTAGCAGCCCGGGCTCTTACTCCTGCTTTACTCTAATTATATCTACATGCAGGGTAATGGACTGAGAATGTTTCCTCATACAGGGACAGCATCTCTTCCTGGGGTCTCTGTCTCTCTTCTCTTTCTCTCAGTCTCCCACACACACTCACACATTCATAAAAGCAGACATCAGACACAAACACAGCAAGACAGCCTGACAGACACACATCACTGCGTAGAAGCAAACACACGCACACACAGTCTAATAAGCACTGGCTATTTCACTGATACAGGTGTACAGCCAGTGTGCTCTCCTGCTTCTGGCATGAATTAAACATGTCTTGGTTTCAGGCTCTGCTACCTGTTGTTGTTTGTGTAGTTACTGCTGGTAAATATCCCCAGCAGTCGTAGTCTAATGCATATGTATTTCCCCTCGGTGGCTTCACACTAACTAAGGGTTTCTATCAGCCGCTTTCTCCAGCAGTGTACACCTGTCACACTGTGAGAGTAAAATATTGATCCTTCACACGCCTCCAGACACGAAGCTGGAACGTGCTCGCAAATGCATCCGTGGACAGACAAACAGACAGGAGCACACATTTCTCTGTTAGCCTCCAATCAGTCGGTAACATGGATTAATGAACTGGTTGACTGAGGAGAAGTTTATATGATAGATGTGGAGCACAACCAATAGACTGCACACACAGACTGCAGTGGATTATGGAGAACTCAGTTAATAACCTGCATAAGCAGTCTGTATCCATAAGACATTTTCAAACCTCATTTTTCTGATAAATGCCTTTGCAATTGCAAAGAGTTTGCACTTGATTGTGAGGCATTTTTGAACAAAACTCAGGTTAAGGTTCCATATTAATAAGAATAAAATCTTCAGAGGAGTTTATGTTATTACATTGCAGATATAACCAATACATTACATCGGATTTATTTGCCTATATTAAAGTTTATACAAGCAGGAATTGGTACTGAACTGCAATGCAATTTTTGTAATGAATGTGATGTGTTGTTACCAGGGCCCAACCAAAGCTGACTTTTTTGGGCCAATGCTGATACTGAGGGAGTAAAACATTTCTGAAATATATATATCGGTTGTTTTTTTTATAAGATTATAATGTGTAGAATATAGAATATATACATAAACATACCTTTTTTTTGCACTGATCCCTCAAAAGTATATATTAAACCTGAATTAAGAAAAAGGATCTGTAAAATCGGTAAAAGACATTTTGAGATAATCAACATCTGCGATACTTGTGCTCACAAGACCGATAAACTGGCTGCTGTCTAATGCTAACCCAATGTATTTTTCTATTTATCAATGAATAGAAATTCCATCACAAACAAAATGTTATTGATTAAGATAACAATTTATTAGGGGTGTAACGATACACAAAAATCTCGGTTCGATACGTACCTCGGTTTTGAGGTCACGGTTCGGTTCATTTTCGATACAATATGGGAACAAAAAGCAAAACCTAAATTTTCTTGTTGTTCATTTGGGTGTACTTCATACCGGGGCTCAATCACCTTGAGCATGTGTTTAAAACCAGGATTTTCAACAACTGAATATGGTCTTAGATCCGCTGCTATAAAAACTCCAATGGCTCTTGTTATAGCTTTGGTCCGATCTGAATTGCCAGGGAGAGGCTGCTTGAATGCCGAGGTCAGCTGCGTTTGCACTATGTTGGTTTTTCTTCTTGTAGCGGTGATATTTACACTCGGGTGGTGCCGTTTTAGGTGAGTTAGCATGTTTGTCGCGTTGCTGGAGACATACCTGATCTCAGCTGATCAGTGTCGGCACACCGCCCTCGTTTTATCCACCTGTCTTTCTCCGTTGCAATATTTAACCAGGAAGCCGAAGTGTTCCCAAGCAGGAGACTTTAGTGACAGGGGAGGGTCTTCAAGCTCC
>JAJHUR010118010.1:1035-19321 GCA_027495735.1 Lutjanus campechanus | reverse complement strand
CCCCCCCCCCCAGGAAAAAAACTGCCCAGACAAAAAACAGGAGGTTATTACTAATATTTAAATTTGCCATAAATTTATATTAAAGAAAATTATTTGTTGTTTTTTTTGTCAACTTTTTATTAGCAATAGTGATTTTAAAGAAAACAAAACTGACAAGATATGTTTAAATCAAATGCAATACAGGAACAAGGACAAGACCTAAAAATAAAATAATAAATCAAGTGAATAAGCACAGTAAATAATAATAATAATAATAATAATAATAATAGTGTGAACCCTCCCTACCCCCTCCCATGGAAGAAAGTGAGAGGAAAAGAAGGTACGACAATACTCACTGATTTCACTACTATCATTGATTTTCATAGGGAGCAAAGGTGTGTTATACAATGAAAAACAGAAAATCCTATTGGACCAATGTGTGTTGTAGTACCGCATTTAATATTCTGGAAAACTTGTGTAAATTGCCAGACAGATCATATCTCAGTCTGTTAATGTGCAAAATGTCCACCAGTTCCCTAAACCAGGTCTCAAACTGGGGGGCAGAATCAGATTTCCACAACTTTAAAATGCACCTCTTGGCAATCATCATTCCGTACATTTCATTTGTTTTCTATAATTGTGGAAAAACCCAAATAAAGCAGTTTCCAGATCAGGGGACAAAGGTATATTAAAAGCAGGGGAGTACAGTTGAAATAAGAGAGACTGAAAATTATGGAGATTTGGACATGTCCAAAAATGATGAGCTGAATTTTAAAAGTTTAGATTAAATACTGCCTTCAACACTGCCAGATAAACTGCTTGAGAATCACAGTATCTGTCATTTATTTATTGTCCAAAAGTAGGATACTGGATCCGCAAATGCAAAGTTTTTAATTGTGGTACGTGAACTCCAGTAAACCCCCAAAATTCCAGACAAAAATTGCCCTGGACACGATGTTATTATTCTCAATGGTACAGCCCTGATTGGAGGTACATTAAACAAGTTTACGGATAATGATTGCTTCAGGTTGACTTCTATATTTTACTGTTGTGATGAAAATACAGTGTGAACAGGGAATAAGACCAATGCTTACAACTGTTGGTCAGGATGAAAATTTGCAATTGTCATACTTCAGAATCTGGATTTGCATCATATTTATTCATCCGCATAACATAAATTTCATCATCAGTCGGTGAATGCCTAGGCTTTGCACAGACATCCACGTACCTTGTACCTCGTTGTAACCACGCTGACTTGTCTGTGGCTCATCTGCATTTAAGGCCACTATGCTGAAACATGTTACAGAATACCGTCTGTGCATGAGTGGAACACAACCTCCAAGCGGGCTCTAGAAGGCAGTAAACAGAACTGTGATGTGTTCATCGTGACCGCAGCTGTCTGGGTAAATGTCCGTTTGGAAATATCTTCAAGCCTTCGCTCAGGCCCTGCTTACACCTGACATGTGTTTGCTGTTTGTAACTGGTAGGAGGTAGCGATGCACTTCCTATGCCGAAAATTAAAAGAAGAAGAAGAAGTTTAGCAAAAACCGTGTAGCGCAGGCCATTGTACTGACTCTTCAGCCTGGTGGGCATGTTTCTTGTGTACTCCATCTACGAGACTCCATTTTGCTTGTTGTTGTAGCTTCCTTTTGTTGTTTCACATTTTTATATGATGCCCTTGGTGCTTGAATGAGTACTTTCTTCTCCTCATGCAGAGGACATCAGTTGTGTTTAGCTGTCCTTGAAATGTGACCCAGGACAGGGTCAAGTACAGACTCAGAACATCACCGTAAGTGGCCTAGATAACCTTTGAATGTGGTCTAAGTGACTGGTGGTCTAAGTGACTGGATCTCAATGCCTCCTCAATGCATCTAAGGTGCATTCACATCTATACTTAAACATGTCCATGTGTGATGGGATCACACAAGATGTAGGTTAGTGCCAGATGTAAACAGGGCCTTAAAAAAAAGATGAAATTTGTGGACACGTGGAAAGTGCACACATTGTCCAGCTCTATAGTTTCAGCCTCATGAAGTAAAATAAAACTATAGTGAGAAATCATGTCTGAACAAAGCTCATAATGTCAGCTACTATCAGCTGCATTTCAATATTCACTCACTTGCCAGGTTATTATATATCTACTAAAACTAAAGCAGCCTAAGACAACAGTCCTGTAATAAATCCCATCTTCATGAAGGTTATAATGTTTAGTTTTTGTTGAGGCTATCGGACTATTTTACTAGGTGTTCATTCAACTGTGTGGTTATTTTGGAAGCTGTAGTTTGTGGTGCAGTTGAATTATAGTTTATTTTGTCTGCCCCATTTATATCAGTGAGTCAGGGATAAATAACACATCTCTGTATAATGCAAGACAGAATGATCAGCTACAGCTGCTGGACGGAATATCTTCACCTCCTGAATCAACAAGACCCAAGAATGCTCATCATTTACATTAGTTTGATGGTATGCAACAGTTTATGATATGAATTTTATGGAAAAAAAACTCATATCAGCCTAACTGATGGGTATGCAATTATAGTGATAAAAAGCCGTAATGTCTTCTTACATTCTAACTGCCTAAACTCTGACCCCAGAGTCACGGCCAGACCTTCATCCAGCTCTTAACCCTGATCCTGACCTGGCGCTTTTCCAAGGTCAACCCTTACCCAGGGTCGTGTCAATCCCAGTGTCCAACCCATTGGGTCAGTAGCTCAGAGTGAAAGCCTTGTCGAGAGTTTGCTACTGTAATATTATGGGAAACTTAAGCTGCTAGAATATTTCCATCAAAAGATACAGTGCTTTTAGCAACAATACAGAGAAACAGATTCTAGTTGTACTTCTGTTATAAGAGACATTGTTGTTTGAGCCTGGAGCCAGTTCTGATTTTCACTGGAATTGTTGCACCACACAGAAATAAAACATGCGCTGTGGAGGCCAGTTGAAATCAAACAATTGAATCAAACCAGAGGATACAAGGATGATACACTGCTTCAGTTTTCCAACGGGTCTAATATGTGTTCATAAAGGCAAAACTTAAATGGTCCAGAATTTGTAAACATGAGTCATGTGGTGGAGATTTCATTTGATTTTTTGGTCATACGGGCAAAGCACCTGAGTGCATATCAGCAGACTTTAGAGGACCCAGGATATGAACGTCTTGTGAGACAGCGAGTTTTAAATAATTTAATAATACAGGCACTTGTAACTTTGTCATAAGTCCAGGTTTGTCCACTGTCAGTCCACTTTTTGGGTGCAAACATGCTACGAGTTCACAAGGGATGTGTCGAGAAGGGAACCCCAGACCTGCAAAAGATCTTGCAAAAGTGTGAGAGTGGTGTTCCTAAACGTATCCAGATCTTAACCACTGCATTGTCACATTATAAAACATAATCAGTTTGTACAAGGTGCACAATGAAGCAACAACACATACAAATCTTGCAAGAGTTTCGCAAAAGGGTTCCTTTCTAGACACGTCAGTTCACCAGCCACCAAAACAGGAAGAGAAAGTGCTTTTTCAACAAATGAAATCACACATACAATGTAACGCTTCTGTGATTGGTCCAAATGGTGTTCAGACCAGAAACGACTGGCTGGAGTTCAAGTCCGACATTCACACCAGCTCACATGTATGCACCAAGGGGGTGAACTCTCCAGGGTTTGGTTCAACAGACTACACAAGGCCAGTACGAACCCGTCCGAAGTATCACAACACAAAGGTCAGACTGAATGCAAATGTGACTGTAGGCCTCACTACAATACTCACAATACTTGCACAGTATTTGATTGTGTTACTTATGTTGTTTGTCACCCCTTTTTGTCTACAGGTTATCTGTGTGTGGTTTCATATCTTTTGAGACTTTTACATTAGGGCCGAACAATTTTTGAAGAAATATCTAATTGCAATTATTTTGACTGGAATTGCAATTGTGATATGTTTTGCGATATAAGAGGAAAGGATCATTTTTACATCATTATTCTTATTTACATTGAAAAACACATTAAAACAACAGAATTGAGTCTCTGCAGCACCACAATGTTTAATTTAAAATGGTATTTTGACACATAATTTGCATTTATAAAATATTGCACATCCTGTGATTTCAAAATTGCAGTAGATCATGTTGCAGTTTCAATAAAAAATTGATGAATTGTTCAGCCCTATTTTACATTTAAATATTCAACAATTCCACCTTTTATCATTGTTGAAATTCAGCCTTTTTTTTATAGCATACCTCTCAGTTGATACCTGCTATAATTTGCAAATGCTGAAGAACTGACGCACAATAAAAAACGACCAACCGTTGTAACACTTTTTGTGCTTTCTGCATGCTTCTCCAGATATCCTCTCCATTATGTGTTTAGGTTGCTAATGTTAGCCCCGTACTCACTGAGTGAAAAGGTAGCTAACTTGCACTCAGTTTTCCCCTTAACTGTTGAATAAATCATGGTGTATATTGAGCTTATTTCTGCCTTTAGTGTTGCTTGCCCCTGAGAAAATGTGCATAAATGTACCTCTAATTTGCTATTCAGAATCAGTACAAAACTGAATGTTTTACTTATAATTGGTCTGTAACCCATTGTAGTACAATTTACATAAAGAAATTGCCCATGTAACAAACAATGCGCTCACCCAGGGAGGAAAGTATACTCGTTTAGCAAAGTGGAAAGTACTAATTTCCCCCTGCAGGATGTCCTGATGGTATGTGAGGTCTGTAGGTTGGCCTGATTAGCACAGAGCATGGAGTGTGTCTACACCATCTGACCCACTGAGTGATATTCATTTGTCATTCACATATTGGAGACCAACTGCTGTGTTTTTTGCTCAGGGCAAGGGTTTTCTCAATGAGTTGTTTGTGTATGATTGCACTGGCAATTTCCCATCGTGATATTACACAGAATACACACTTAAGTGCAATATCTGTTTACAATTCACACAAGCTGGTTGTTGAGTTGGTGTATTTCCTCTCATGAATAGATTGTTTCGTTGTTGCTGGGAAAATGTATTTTGTCTAAAATAGCTCTTTAATGAGTGTGTCCATTATTGTGTACAGTGCTGATGCTTTAAACAATAGGAAACCTATTCTTTGACTATATGTGGACATGCTGTGTTGGGCTCCTCGTTGTCTTTCAGCAGATCACAGGGTTCCTAAAGCTTTTCCAAAGTCAAATTCAAACAATTTTCAAGCACTTAAAGTAGTTTTTTCCAGCACCTTACAGCTGTGGTAAATGATATTTATATACATATACCTGCTCAAAATGTTTAAATCAGATGTTATTGTGCTGTAAACGGCCAAAATGATGTTTCATGGCAGACATTATTGGTTTGAGTCATTCTCGAAAGAAAAAAAGTCAAAATTCTCTGATTTCAGCTTCTTAAATGTGAATATTTTCTGGCTTCTTTACTCCTCTCTGACAGTAAACTGAATATCTCTGAGTTGTGGACAAAACAAGACATTTGAGGACGTCATCTTGGACTTTGAGAAACACTGACTGATATTTTATGGAACAAACAACTAATTGATTAATGGAGAAAATGATCAACAGATTAATCAATAATGAAAATAATCATTACAGGAAAGACTTGAAAAAAAAAGGTCCAAACTTGTGGAGCATAAGGATGTCCATGTGACAAGATTGTGACATGATTAATTAATCAATTAATCGTCATTTTTTAAAGAAATAAGTCTGAATTTTATGATTTCATTTTTTACAATTTGAAATTCTCTGTTTTATTTACTAAATTGGCCTCTCTACGATTTATTTTATTTCTATATCTGTGAAAAATTGTTCCAAAATGTGGATTAATTAATCAATTAATTATTTTCCTTAAAATAATAACTTTTTGACTCTCTTATTGTATTTCTTCACCTAAAAATCAAGCTATTCTGTAAAACAGCGATTTATTGTAAAAGTAATGCAATTACACTTTTCAAGCAGTTTCAGACACTTTATCCACTTTTCAAACCTTGAAAATACTACATTAAAATTAAAGCATTTCAAGGATTTTCAGCACCTGTAAGAGATCAGTTTGTTATCTGATCTCAGAGAAACTTTTCTGTCCATTCCAATGCACAAGGTTAATTTATTTATCATTTCACAGCACAGAAATGATATAAAGTTGTTTCAATAAAAAAGTCAAATACCAGAGTTTTAGGTGTTTGACTCAAGCCACCAACACAAAACATCTTTATCTGACAAACCAGGACTGAGAGTCAACAACCAACTATCTCCAGAATCACTTGTAGCGTCTTAAAGCAGAGCGGGGGTGGGCTGTGAAGGAGAGGGCGTAAACTTTCCAAACATTACACCCACCTGATGAAGCTTGTCACTGGAAAGTGAAAAGCAGCTGGTGCAACAACACGTATTGGAGAAAGACACATGGTCGTCCACAGCTTATTCACGACTACAGAGTGTGCAGTGACGAGAGGTGAAGTTTACTGGGAGGTAGACATTTACAGTTGATAGAAAAGGTTTGAAAAAAATACGAAATACAGAAACTCATTTTAAAAAGAATTCACGTCGCAGCTACTCAGTGTCATCCTAGTCTTCCCTCATGGGTCTTGACTTTACTTCCTGTCTTTGTCCTTTTCCCGCTCTTTTTGATAACCATTTGTTTCACCTGTGTCTGATTACTTCCACCTGTGTCTAATTAGTTCTTTGTCTATTTAGTCCTTGTGTTTCTCTGTTTCTGTGTCAGTTTGTTGTGGTCCTTTTGTGTCATCCTGTGTTTCAGACCTTTGTGGCACTTTGTTGTACTTTTTATTTGGATTTTTGGACTTTGTGTTCCTCATTTTCCCTTTGGACTCTAGTTATGTACCTGCCAGCCTTGCAACTAGCTTTTTGTGTATTAGGTTGCTTAGTTTTCTGCTGAATTTGGGTCCACCATCTTGTTTAGTGTTATACTTTGTTAAAAGTGTCTGCCCTTTTCCAAACAGTTTGTAAGGATGACTACCCAGATGGTTCTGCGTAACAAACCATCTGGCATGTCAGGTTAACAAGCAGCAATACTAGTGGCCAAGTTCCACCGTCGACCATTACTCATGATTTTCCCATGGCATTCCCAGTTTCAGCCCTTCTCCAATGCAGGGACTCAGCAACCTGTAACCAAACCTAGAACCTGAGAGGCTTGAGACTTTTTTAAGATTACTTTTTGGGGCTTTCGAGCCTTTATGTGACAGGGCAGCTTGTAGACTGACAGGAAATGGGGGCGAGAAAGCGGGAATAGATGCAGCAAAGGGCCACAGGTTTGAATTGAACCAAGCCTGTGGCCCTTTGTTGGAGAAAGTCTGTGGTTGGCTGAAGTGTGATGGATGGATGCATCAAAGAAACACACGTTTTCACACGGGAAGCTGGGGTTTGGGTCCCGAGTGAAACCAAAAGTCAATGTTATTGTAAGTTTTAAGTAAAGATGTGCCTCACATGAAGAACACAAGGTAACATTCTTATTTTAACCCAAACTATGATCTTTTCTTAAACTTAACCAAGTGCTTTTTTTGCATATACCTTACCAAACTGTGAATCACAATGTAAACCACGTGTTACCTTGTGCATCAAACGCAGAGGTGCACAACAATTCCATCAGTATTTGACAACCTGGGTTGTAAAATGGTTGAAACTGTTGCTGTGTTTGTTGTAGCTGTTCTTGTTGTAATGGGTCAAAACATCATCCTGACCAGTGGTTACCGACCTTTTTCCCTTGGAGTCCCTCCCACTACTGTATCTATGAACAGCTGAAAAAATGTACCTGTTTTATGTTTATATTTTGTAGACTTTAGTATAAATTGTGATTTCAGATTACATGTACAAATGTAAGTTTGACAACCTCAGAGCGGACAAAGCATTTGGGACCTCCTGTGACTTTCTGGACCCCCTAAAGTGGGGCTGGGACCCCAGGTTGGGAACCAGTGGTCTTGACCAATTACAATCAACAGCACTGCCAGCAACCCTGAAAGTAACATGGAAGTTGCATGTATCAGTGCACATGTAGACACAAGAATCCATAACTTTATGAAGCTTTGTGTGTGGGAATCTACGTTTAGAAGCTACATTTCTTACTTTTCGACACAACAAATATGTGTAAGAACAAGGAAACCCCAAAGCCAAAACAGCAAAGCTGTAACACTCTCATTTTTAGAATTGTTCACTGCTTATAGTGCCTCCTGGGCAAATTGATTTTTGTTATTTTCTGCCAGCTTAGCATTTTCTACTGTGGCATTATCTGAGTGTGTTTGAGCAAGTGGTTAAATGCACCACCATAGAAAGCCCTTATCACCCAAACACACTGTAACTTCAGCTCCAGGTGTTCGTTGCTGTGTTACTGTACCCAACACACATGGCCATGTTGCTAATTAAAGCAATCCCGTGCTTATCCTGAGAGGGAAATACCTGGATTAGAGGGAGATTTGCAACTCAAACCCGAGACATGCCTAATCAATTTAAAGCCATTAGACAATTAATTCACTTTGGTGGAGGGTGGATATTACACATGCACTAATCTGGCCCCTAAGTTGTCACTGTGTGTACTGATGAGTATTGAGTGCTCTGTGTACATATACAGTGAGGAGAATGGGCAAGCAACCCATGCAGAGGAAAGCAATAAACAAATGATGTTTCCTGTTTGAGCATCAGGTCAATAGCTTGAGTGGATTACATCAGTTACAGAGCAACACCTGATTTACTGTGAGAAGCAAACGGCCCAAATACCATCGAAGTTAAGCTGCATCCCACCTCATTTTATGAATAAAAAATTGTGAAATTCTGCCAAGTTGGAGTTCAAACTTGTAAACTTCATTTCACTGTTGGGGGGCGCAAATACAGGAACATTTCTCAAAAGCGACTTCTGAGGGGGACGCGAAAAGTGGCAAAGTTGTATGAGTAAAAATCCAGCTACAGATTCATAGTGTTTACTGCACTTGTCTTTTTTTATTAAGTCTTCATTTATTTCCAAAATTATGAACAAAATCACATCATGACAGTCATTTAACATGCAGTAACAAAAAAGAAAGAATTCTTAGAACCTAATTATATTATAGAAATATATAATATAGAAAACAAAGTATTTTGGTATGATAATCAGCATTTAGTTTAGCCAAGTATCCTGTCTCATAAATCTTTCACTCATCTTGAGAATTGGGACAAATAATGTCCTACCAAAACAAAAACTTTAACACAATACATGAAATATATGTATTATATTATAATATATATGTGAAATATATGTAATTTATTAAATGTTTTGATTTGCTTTATTTTTTTTTTTTATGTTGCACACATCCTGCACCTCTGCAGCTCTCCCCTGAGTCTGGGTAGGACTGGGGGACTTGGGGGCTTGAAAACAACTGGTTTCAACCATATATCGTACATTAAACAAGATTACAAGCTTTTTAATAAACCATGTATGAACTGCTGCACTCATTTTTTTGCAAGTGCAATTGTTACATGTTGCTCCTTTATGATAAACTTTTTTTTCCCTAAAGCTTTAAATGGCATCTCACAGCCTTCATCAATGTGTTTTCTGCGTTGAGAGGGTTCAGTTGTGTCGGTGACCTCTGACCTCTTCACAGTGGATCCTGTGAGTGATTTTGTTCTGGTGTTCACGGACAGCCGATGTTGTCTGTTTCTGCTGTTCGTTCAGTCTCTTGTCTCGTCGTTCCACCAATGCAGTGCTCCCCACGGCTGTCACATGTGATGTTATGATGATGACCTTCATCAGTCCAACCTTCCTCTCGGGTGGGGTTCCTATCTTTAAGATGTACCAACATACTGTGTTAAATGTTTCTGGACTTTAGGCTTTGAAATTGCGTGCAATGCCTACAACAAAGTTCAGTTCTGTGTGCAGGTGATACGCCAATCCTCCGCCATCTTCCTTCATAAAAAATGTCTTATTTAAAGTTGTACGTACGAAACCTGACCAAGTCATTTTGGTGCCTAAACCTAACCAAACTTTAACTGTTTCACAACTTAATAAGTTAATGGAAATGACTCATTATCTGCATGCAAAACTGCATGGCAGACTTTGGCATATGCAGTCCATGCAATTTGAAACCGTAAAGTCAGATTGAAGAGAGACTATTGAGATGTAAGCACTTTGCTCAGTCTGCACATCAGGGGTTGATCAGAGAAATATTCATGAGGTGGCAAGAGGGTGGTATAGAGACTTTAAGGGGTGGCAAATATGTATGCCAATTTAATTGCAAATAATCACATATATCAAACTCAGTCTTATTGTGGTACACAACTGAGTTGCAATATCCAGAGGCGGCATTAGAAATGAATGAATTTAGCTCGTACATTTGCCTTAAAATTTGACCAGAACAGAAAAGTGTTGAAATTCTGCCCCCTGGGGCCAGTATTTCAAAACTTTTAATGTGGATCAGAATGATCCAGGTGTTGTTTTTTTTAACCTATCCCAGATAAAACTGATCTCGAAAGTTTTGTCCTGGTTTTTCAAATAATTTTCAGATAGGATCATTCTTATCCAAATAGTACAACTTCAGGATTACAGAATCGAGATTTGCAGTCATTAGATCAGCCTCCATCTGTTGGTCAAAATACCATTTCATTCACACAGACACATAAATATCTTGGGAGGTGCATTACTATTATTAATTTAATGTCTTGCTGGATTGAAAAAACACAGTTGCAGTGCTGTCAGTGGTCAGGGCATCTTTTACTGATATTATGAAGTATGATGCAGGTGAGAATTATGTTGCTCATCAATGAGGAAATGTGAAATTCTTGTTTTTGCACCTACCCATTTTTACAGAATAGCTTGCAGTTGCAAACAGTCACATATATCAATATTTGCTTGGAGTTTCTTTGGCATTCAAATTGAAAATATTGGTTTATTTAGTGTTTAATTTGATGGATATTGTTTTGTGTCACTCTAATATGCAAAAAATGAATGCAAGAATGATAAAATCAGTCCCTCCAGGGTGGTGCAATCACAATTCACACAAAACACAGTTGCGGTGAATTCTGTGCGACCTTGCAATTTTGTCCAAACTCTGCAACTTTTCCGCAAATCTGACCAATAATCGTAGCGTCCCAAAAGTTCTGTCCGTCACAGCAGTCCCCCACACCAACGTCATACATGTACATATCAGTGAACCGACTCAATGTTTTCTTTTATTATTCACTTTTGTTATTTGTTATTTCACTTTTATTTGCTTTGTGCACTTTATTTTATAATTTTGTGCTGTTTTGACTGAGTTTTAGATTCTTAAAGATTCCTCAAAGATTCTGCTTCTTTGTGGAATACCCCGTTGGCGCACATCTTCATTTACAAATGAAGCAGATTTTTGATCATTTTTGTAATTTTGGTACAAGGTTAGTTAGAACACTCAGAACAGAATGCAGTTTTGTTCTCCCTGTAACAAGCTGCCTTTGATTTTTAATGCATTATATTATAAAAAATTGCAATTTTCTTTTGCAGTTTTCACTTTGTCCTGCAATTTGATTGCAAAAAATGTATCACAACATTTATTGCAATCTTTTAGAAAGGCTGCCGTGAAATCAGACATTTTAGGCTGCAACAATCCCAAAACATCCAGGAGGGACAGTAAAATACATGCCATGAGCCCAACATGTCATTTTACCTCCACCTTGAATCCACGCTGAATCCACCTTCCCGGCGGGATCAGGATAATGCTGATTTTTACCATCAAAACTATCTGAATTTCCACCTTAGAGTTTTGAAACACCCCAAAATAACATTTGACCTGGATGCAGGTTTGGATTTTGTAGAATCAAGATCACATCTCCGGGTTTTGAAATATCCAAAATTGAGATTTAATCCTATTTGGATAATTCTGATCTAGATTAAAAGTGTTGAAATACTGGCCCCTGGTGATGAGGATAGTTCCCTTGATGTGATTCTTCCCGACCACCACAGAGGTTGGAAATCCAGATATACCAGATATACATACCATTTCTTTCATTTATCCAGAATGTATAGAAACATTATTTCATGTGTAGCATATGTTAAACTGAATACATTACTTTCATTTGCATACACAAAATAAAATACAATAAACAGCCACATTTCCATTCGGTACTAAGCTGTCAGGGGACATTTGTCTACATATATACCGTCTATATTTTACATAGCTACAGAGGGAGGAAGCTGACTAGTACTTGAGCCACACATTGTCTTTAAGCTGAGAAAAATTGGCCTGAATATTTCTGTAAAAAAAAACAAAAAACATTCATTCCAATTAAAGCAGGCCTGTGCAAGTGCAGCCAAGCAGCTCTGTTATTCAATTCCATTAGAATGAACGATGCAGCGGCATGCAACCATGCAGTTAACAGGAATTAAAACCATAGGCAAGATGACGGATTACACGAGAATAGAGGTGTGTGTCTGAGTGTGTGTGTGTGTGCGCGCACGTGTGTGTGTGTGTATATGCATCCATGCACACATGTACTTTTTTTTTCTTGCTCTCTATTTTGCCAAAATTGTACATATTGAATATTTTTCCAACACATGTACTTGAATATTAAATCAAAATAGCCTGAACATTGAAATGTGCTATTAGGTCTGTGCTGTGGCATGGCTTCAGTGTACTTGTCAGTATTTGCCAGCTGTAGTTATTGCATGATGTATGGCTCTGTTCTTGATGCATGCATGACAGTTGGCAGTCATTAATCATAGTTAGAAGATAGGACATGGCTTAGGGTCCCTTTTCTCGCTCCTGGTAAGTCTCATATAAGTTTAGCGTGGCGTTCTCCAGGTCCAAGCTGCTGCAGGGATGCTGACATACACAAACAAATTTCATATCATTCAACTCTGAGAATGCCGCCGTGAAAAAACATGACTTGTAAACACATCCGAGCTGGCAAACACTGGGCCCTCCATTCCTGCACTGTACACTTAACAACTACAGTGTGTGTCTTTTGTGTTGATTTCACTGCAGAAGAACTTTCCTTTACTTTCCCTTTTCCAAACTTTCCTTTGTTCTGCTGCTCAGCATCATGTTTCTTGTAGATGCGTGGGTGTGACAGTCAGAACCGGGCTCACTGAGTGTGTCTGCGCTGGTAAAACAGCATTGTTGCGACACACCCACCTTCGCAGAGTAGACTAACCATGCATTTAATTAGAAACAAAAGCTGGAAATAATTAATTAGACGGCAATTCCCTTTTTTTACCCTTGCCAAAGTTTATAATGGAGTAGATAGGCTGCTGGAATTTCACAGAAAATAATTCATTAAAATTAAAAGCGAGGGGAGGCCACAAAGACAAATGGTCACTGTTCCACTTCAGTGTCCAGGGATCCTGTTTGGAAATGTTTTGGTGCTGTTTTGGTGCATGTGTTGATATGGTTGACGGTTCAATTCCCTGTGAGATCTAGCAGTTTAGAAAATGTGCAGCTAAAAATAACATTTTGAAGCACCCTTCCAGAACTATTTTACCTCATCTAAGCCAATTGAATGCCAATCTCTAAGATTTTCATTTAAATAAATATCTGTTAAAGGGACAGTTCATCCTAAAATCAAAAAGGCATATTTTCTTCTGGCCTGTAGTGCTATTTAACCATTTAGATTTCTTCGATGAGGCCTGTCAGAAACCTGTCTGAGATTCGCGACTGGGGAGGAGAGGACGAGGGAAACAACCCATTCTAATATCTTGAATTTTGAGTGCAGTACCCATTTTTGAATGATAGCGTGTTATACATTTCACCTTTAAGTGACTATCTATTATTGAATGAGGTAACACAATAGTCGGTGGGTGTATGGTCCACTGGTGAAAATATAATAAATTCATATATTTGCAGTATTATGAATTGGGTCATGACATTTACGGGAAAAAAATGCTGTATTGAGTTACTGCTAATGTAATCTCTATGAACAGTAAAGTGCATATGAATGCAGAATGCTAAATCAGGTGATAGGTTCAGAGTTTACCACTAATGCAAATGGAGGATTTCCTACAACACCAGTTTCACATTAAAAGCATTTATCTGGAGAAACACAAGCTAACTTTTATTCTGGAGTAGTCATAGGAAATGCAATGTGTTTGTAAGTGTGCTCAGCACTCACCAATATTGTTTATCAAAAATAAGTCTAAAGAATAAGATAAGCATTTTCAGCACTGTTGTTTGAGGTCTTGCAGGCAGTAAAGGAACAAGGAGCAGCCACAGTGGGCCGCATGCGGCAGGCTGCACACCACCAACTTTTCAGCAAAGTAAACCACTCCTGTCACTGTGCTCTGCTGTTTGCACACTCATGCCATGTGTGGCATAAAATCAATAACTCACAGACTGATGGAGAAAGGCCAATTATTGCCTGACCTCTTCATCAATGAGAATAATATTGCACACTTTCAGACAGTCTGTCTTGAAAGGTATTCATAGAGATGAACTTGTTTGCACAAATGAGAATTGACAGAAATAGCCAACAGTAGAACTAAGAGCTTGCTTGTCTTGACTTGGGACTTGAATGCAAAGACTTGATACTCACTTGTGACTTGCCAAACAATGACTGAGTTAAGTCCCAAGTCCCAACCTTTGAGTTTTGCATCCTGAAGTCATAATGTGATCTTCACCAATTGTAATACCATTTTAACATCAGAGCCTCAACTTGTGCAACTTGAAATGTCAAATGAAGTTTGGAGGCGGTTACATCTACGTCTACATGTCCACGACCTACGCATTTTTTTGTTGTTGACCACTTCATAGGTTTTGCACACAAACAAAAAAAAATTACTACAAGGAGCAGTCACAGTGAGCTGCAGGGGACAGGTTACACACCTCCAACTTTTCAGAGAGGAAACCAACTTCTCACTTTGTGCCCTGCTGTTTGCACACTCGTACCAAATTGCAGCTCACAAATCGATGAAAAAACACCATTTACTATCTTTATTACAACCACAATAGTTTGTTGTGCTGCCCCAGAATTCCGCGTCCTGTGACACTGTTACCATCAGTAACTAGAGGTGTTGCCAAATCAACCAGGATTCCAAGGTTGCCACCTTAAAGTCATTACTACGACAGTGTAGATGAAATGTATGAGACCACCAGCTCATTCAGACTGGGACATTAATAGTCTAATGCAAACGTCTCACTTTCGCTGAGATGAAATTTGATTGAAGGACAGTGGTCTGTTTTGCAGGAGTGTGTATGATCATTATTTATTGCAATTACAGTGATTATGCACGGAGCGCACCACTTCAGTGTGATCACCGTCTGAATCAGAGGCTGCAGCTGCATCTCCCCTTCATTCTGTGGTTCATGGTGGAAAAGTCAGTCATGTGGACCATGCAGCAACCCAGGATGTGTGTGAGCGGTCATCGGTAGTGCGAGCTTTGTAGCCTCGACATGATGGATTGTTAAAATGGGGATAATGGCGCACTTTCAGGCAGTCTCTCCTGAGAGGTATTCATAGGGCTGAACTCACTTGCACAAATGAGAAGTGACAGAAGGAGCCAACGGTAGAACTGAGTCATTGTTTTGCAAGTCTCAAGTTTTTGTACACAAGTCCCAAGTCAAGACAAACAAGACCTGAGTCAAGTACCAAGTCCCAAACTTGAACTTTTGAGTCCTAAACAAGTTATAATACGATCTTCAGCCTGGACCTGCAAGGTTTGAAGTTGTTGCATCTCCATCTGTAAGTTTTGACCACACGTTTTATATACTGCATACTGGTTTTGCACAAACAACATAATTTTTGGTATAGTTTTTTTTTTCCAGAAATATTATTTCTTCATGGTTCTGTCCTGCAGCTTGATTGGATGCTGTTAGATCTGATCAAACAAAGTTGATCTGGGGAACTTGCTGAGAATGAATAACATTAACATTAGCTGATTTGGGAAATGCAAGGAAAAGATTCATGGATCATGTACTTGTCCAAGTGAAATCATGAGGCATTGATGTTCAAGTCCAAGTCAGGTTACAAGTTTTCTTGATTTTGTCAAGTTGATTTTAGTCATAAAATTTGTGAGTCAAGTCCGCACCTCTGTGTGAAGAAAGAGGAAAATTCAAGCATTGCCTTACTTTAACACCTCCACAAGCCTGGTCAATCACTGCGTAACACTCTTGATTGTCTTTGACAGAAAGTTGTTGTGTGTAGCTCTCTACTAATTTTACCATCCAAGGGGTTTAACATTTCGATAATCCAACAACTGTGTTTGTAGAATACTGTGGGACTGTATGCCAGATGGTTTGTTACAAAGAACCATCTGTAAAGTCTTCCTTAGAAACTGTTTGGAAAAGGGCAGACACTTTCAAAAAACACTTGGCAGGTGATTAGAACCATCCGTCTATTGCATCTAACGCAGGCTAACTTCAACATCAGATCAAACTCTTGCTGAAGCTGGTTGGGAAAAGAGCAAAAACTGTGGAGCCTCAGATATGCATTTGGTTTGAAGAAGGGATGGGGTATATATCCAAGTAATTATGTGTCTCAAAAATACAAAGAGTTCTTTTTATCACCATTATCAACCATTAATGCGACACAACAAGTCTCTGTCTGGCCAGAAATGTTCTTAAATATATTGAGTGTCGTTGTTCATCTTAACTTGCTGCCTTTTCATCAAAATGTACTGTAAACTTCAAACTGAGATTGATGGCTGATCCGACAGAAGCTCATTTCAGTAACAAGATAAGAACAAATAAAACAGATGCAAGCAAAAGGACACATTTACACTCCAATTAGTGCTTTTAAAGGCCGGTGCTGTATCAAATGCAGAAAACACAGCCTGTAGCCTCCTCCATAATGAGTCATTGAACCATGGCTTCCAATGGGCCTCCTTCGTCAATGTCACGTCCACTGAGTGCCTCAGTCACATTCAAATTGGCCCCGGGTCCGCAGACATTGATAAAGGGTCTGTGTGCGGTGGGAGGCATGCGGGCTAATTCCTCCAGGCTGGGCCGAGGCAGTCCAGTCGCTGTCCATCACTTCCCTGTTATTTGCATTGGCCCCAATCAGTCCAGAGTGTTGATCAATGCACAGTCAAAGTGAGCTTTCTTCCAGCATTAGGAGCTGCTTTCCATTATACTCTTAGGTCCTGCCCAACAATGTTTCAGTGCTGAATACATGTTGCGGGGGCTGCCTGCACAATGTGGGAGCCGTGTGAAGGTGGCACCACAGCTGTAGTCGTACACAGCTGCAACTGTATAGTTTTATGAAATCAGTTGCCTTTATCAGTTTCCTCACACAAGGGTTAGAGGCCAAGTTCAGTGAGGGCCACAGAGAACTGTACCAGAAAAAAAAGACAAGAAAAAACTGTTGAAAAAGTGAAATCTGAGCTAGCTGCAACTAGTGTTGTGATACTGGAATTTCAATATAATACCTTTAAAAATATTGACATTCAATGCCATTTTCATTACCACTGGAAAAAACATTCACTCAACACTGATGGTATAAAATTTTAGATTTTTATTTGACGATAGATACAAGAGGTTGTAACATGACAACAGATATAGGAAATGAGACAATTGAGTGATGAGAAGAAGATGGCATTGTGGGTAAATGAACGGAGACAGGTCTATGTGGGCACTTCAACAAGAAAAAAGAGCCGGAAAGTGCGGCTTGTACCAGAGTATCAATTAGAACTGCAAGGATTCATTGATTATTAAGATAATTGCCAACTATTTTAATAATCAATTAATCAGTTTGAGTTATTTGTTTAAGGTAAAAATGTCCTAATTGTCTGGTTCCACCTCCTTAAATGTAAATACTTCTTGGTTTCTTTGCTCCTCCCCGACAATAAACTGAATATTTTTGAGTTGTGGACAAAACAAGACTTCTGAGGACGTCATCTTTACACTGATCAACATTTTCCACCATTTTCTGACATTTTATAGACCTACTAATTGATCAGTGGAGAAAATGATTGACAGATTGATTGATAATGAAAACAATCATTACAGGAAAGACTTATAGGTCCAAACATGTGCACAAGACTGCAGGATTAATTAATCCACTAATGGAGAATATAATCAACAGATTAATCAACAGAGAAAATAATTGTTAGTTGCAGTTCTAGTATCAATACTAGGGGTGTAACGATACACAAAAATCTCGGTTCGATACGTACCTCGGTTTTGAGGTCACGGTTCGGTTCATTTTCGATACAGTATGGGAACAAAGATCCGCTGCTATAAAAACTCCAATGGCTCTTGTTATAGCTTTGGCCCAATCTGAATTGCCAGGGAGAGGCTGCTTGAATGCCGAGGTCAGCTGCGTTTGCACTATGTTGGTTTTTCTTCTTGTAGAGGTGATATTTACACTCGGGTGGTGCCGTTTTAGGTGAGTTAGCATGTTTGTCGTGTTGCCGGAGACATACCCGATCTCAGCTGAATAGTGTCGG
>JAJHUR010118005.1:0-24420 GCA_027495735.1 Lutjanus campechanus | reverse complement strand
CACACCAGCAAGATTTTTTTTTAAATTATTTGCTTGATCACAGACCTTTCTGGGCCTCACCCCTTCCCTCGATGTGCTGTCTCAGCAGACCCCCCCCCCCCACTCCCTCCTGTCTGAAAGGGAGAGGCCATCACAACCTGCAGCGCTCACATCAGCACACATCAGCATGGGGAAAACACTCTGCTGATTGCCTCAGAGCGGGAACCCACTTTCCAAAAACTCAGCAGAAAATTAGTGCAGAGTGGCTCCACGTTGAGGCTAATGCACAAACACCTGTATCCACCCCCCCTCCCTCGTCTTCCCCTTTCTCCAGCAGTCTCTCTTTCTCCCCGTCTGGATGTCTGCCCCTAGAAAGTAGCCCTTGAACACCTCATATACAACGCTTCCAAAACAGAAACCAATATCCCCTTTACTCCCTCGTCTCGTCATTCCATAATGGCAGCCTTCTCGCAGAAAATACAATGTCCTGCCAGTGAGCGTTTTCAGAAAACCCTCAATAGCTGCATGCGCTGCTTTGGCCAATGCTGTTTGCTCTGATGGGTCGCTGACAGACTGACCTCAGCAGAATGCCTTTTACTGGCCAAAAACTGGACCAACTTTTTACATTCACAACAGTTTGCTGAGACTGAGTTCAACAATGTAAAGGGGACCACCCAGTACAGTTGCACAGAGACGTCATTATCTGTATTTGTATTTGTTCAACCAAGAAAATGATCTGTATTTGTGGGCATTGTTTATAAAGGACATAATATTAAAATCAGGAAAATTGTATTATTTGTATTCTTTGGCAATGAAATTGTTGTGACTTTGAAGCATCAAAATAATTTAATATTGGCATACAATTAATTATGGAATATATTCCACATCCCAGTATTGTACTTTTCATTGCTTTCTCTCTTATTTATTTATTTACTTTTTGACTAAACCAAACTCTGCTTTTGCTCTTTTTTGCAAAAAAATCCAACAACAACAAAACAGTAAAAATAAAGTCCTTCAGTTGAAAAGAATAATCTTAAATTGCAATAATGCTGCATTCATGTTTCTTGTTGTGTTGAAACTATGATATGTAACATTTACATCTTGAAATGTCTAAAAATGCTGGACATATGTCATATTTTTTGTTGCGTTGTGTACTGTACAAATGCAGAGAAATATGTCATTTATTAAAAGTATTGGTATATTTCCTGCTAGCTGTTGCTTGCCGGTTTTAAGATAAGGGATTCAGCAAGAGTGAGTAAATATGACATAAATAAAACTTTGACATTACCTCGTTCATGAACATGATTTCTGCTCATGTCTATCTGACTCATGTCAGATAGATCCCCATAATATATGGTGTTGTTTAAAAGCAAAGATAACAACTCCCATGATTCCACGCCACTATTTTGGCAATAATTTCTTTCCCCAAATAATAACATGCAACTTCGGATAAAAGAAATATCTGTTTCATTGCATTATTTGTGCTTTCCCGAATAACATATTTGGATTCGGTGCATCTCTACCACCCACGCAATAATAGATGTCACAATGCAGTGGAGTGGAGCTTGCAGCAGTTAATTTTGTGGTAGGTAACAAAGAATGACATGTAATTGGGATTATGGTATAAGATTACAAAAAATAAGGAACTATAATCAGCCCAGATTACATTTTTAAAAATGTATAATTAGATTACAGTTACATTATCAAGGATTGCTGAATTACATTTTTCATTACATCTTTAAAATATGGCCATCAGTTATGAAACTTTTTCAAACAGCTGCTACAAAAACTTGCAGAAAAGAACCAGCATGTTATATGGAATACACACAGCACACCTGCAGCTCCGTTTTATTTGACTCAACTGACTGCCATTGCTGAATATGCAAAATTTATTTTATCTGCACTGAAAATGTTTGGAGATATTTAAAGAGAAAAAAAAGAATATTTGCACAGCTCGTATTTTTGTTACTGTGGCCACTTTTTTAGTGTTAAGTGCAATATTTTCAATGTTTGTTATTGAAGTTAAATTTAAACCACAAGTATTTGGGATTAGAGTACTTTTTTTTATAATCCAATGGATTATGTCTCTAATTACAAACATTCCCCTGTAAATTGTATTCAGTAACATTTTTCAAAGTCACATTTCAGAGTGATATGACTCAACCCTGTTGCGGGGGTGTACTTAAGTGCAAACACACCACATTATTTCTGACTTGAAAAGGGAGCTCGGTGCAGGCTGATGACCAGCAGAGGGCGACCAAAGCTCTGGAAAGAATCCCAGGACATTATTAGGCCAACATGACCTCCCTCCCGTTTTCTCAGAGTGTCAAAAATAACATCTCCCATTACATTCATGGCTATAGAGGAAATTTAAGTAGGATGGTATGAAAACCTCCTGCCAACCAGAGCTGAGACAAAATGTAACGGTTGAATCTGCAAGAAGAAATTGAGAGGAGCAACATCTTCTTCGATTTACTCCTAAAATTCTTTTCCTTTTTCATAATGGTTTCATGGTTTTTCAGGGAAGAGCCC
This sequence comes from Lutjanus campechanus, assembly GCA_027495735.1. NCBI lineage: Eukaryota > Metazoa > Chordata > Actinopteri > Lutjaniformes > Lutjanidae > Lutjanus > Lutjanus campechanus. The sequence continues at coordinate 21,909 of JAJHUR010118005.1, read as the reverse complement.
TGTAAGAGGTCACCTGGCCACACAATGCAGCAGCATCCCTATATATCTTGAATGTCAAGGCCTGGCCACATGTAATCATACCTTCACCCTCCTGCCTGGTCCACGCCATAAAAAAAAATCCCCACCACTAAGCCACCCTCAGCACCACTCCTCCACCCACTCCAGCACCTCTCCCTGCCGTTCCCATGGTGAAGGCCGTCACCGGCCAATCTGAGGCGGCCGCCAGGACCTTGGTGGTCTGGAGTGTCTCCGAGGTGGCACGGCCGCAGGGCTGCAGAGAGTAAACAGGACACTGGGGGATGGAGGAAGAGGGATAGAGGGATGAGAATGTGGAGTCAGCAGCAGCCTCTCCGCCCTGCCTGGGGAAGAGGAAAGCCTGTAAAGCCTGCAGATTCAGAGCTCACACAAACACTGGACCGCCCTGAGACTCAGCTTACTGGATCAGGCTTTGGCCAGACAGAGGAGGTAGTCAAATAACTGCTGAATTAATTTTCCTCATAGCACAAACTTGACTTTTTACCAGATTTATTTTATTAGAGAAAACAATTTTTGGTCTATTTCATTTGTGATATTTCAGCAACAGAATTAGTTCATTGTTCATTTGATTTACCTACCAACCATTCTGTTTGCTGCAGTGCTGGAATGTAACTAAGTACATTTACTCAAGTAAAGCTCTGAGACTTTATACTTCTGCTCACCCACATTTCAGAGGAAAATATTGTACTTTTGACTGTACTGCATTTATGACAACTATACTTGTTACCCTGTTAATGAAGATTTTACATACAAAACATATGATGATCTTACACACTATACGACATTTTTATACATGCTAAAAATCAAAATTGACCCAATTTGCGTATGTATAAGCATGGGTAGAAAATCACCCAAGCCAAGGGTTGTTTTGACTGACTATTTGTTTTTTTTGTTTTTTTTTACATTACTGTTGGGTTACTTACACAAACTGAAATTTGATAATGAATTCTTATAATATACTCTCGCTCTTTTTAAACTTAACTGTCTATATTTGTTAATAATTATTTTGAAGTTTTGATTGTCATATCAACATAGATATTAAGGTCACATTTCAACTTCTTGTGTCTGAGACTGGGTCAAAATAATCATATATTAGTTTGTGAAAATGTTATATAAGAGTAGCCTAATATCAAAATAACACTAACAATGGGTCTTTGTTTACATTGTTTATTAGAAGCTAATTTTATTAGTAGGCTAATTAGCCCATTCATATGTTTATGCCTGTTGTTAAGCACAGAGACACTTACTAATTTAAAAAGTTTTAAAAGCTCAGGCTGTAAGTGCATTTTTTTACCCATTTAAATTGCCAACTTTAGGAAATGTAACAGTCCTGCTGTTTGGCAGCTTGAAACAGCTGCTGTATTGCATCAGTGCCATATTGATCCAAAGTAGGTCAGCTTTTCATTGTGTACAAAACTTTATATGAAATAACTTAATTTATTGAATTATTTGTTTACTACAGGAAAATATTAGAGTAACATTACAGATGTTAAAATGTCTTGCATTTAAATTGGCCTCACGTGGTTAAAACTAGTTTACAGCACTTTGCAGCACATAAAAGACAGAATCACATTACAAAATAAAGTAAAAACAGAAACAAACAGAAAAAAGACAACAACAAAAGAAACATAAGCAGCTACACAGACACAGAGGAGAGGACTTCAGTGGAGTGAGTAAGATGGTATATATGAGTTTAGTCAGATGTTATATTGTAATATTGGGTCCTTTCCAAGATTGCGCCAGACGTCTCTCTGTTTGCACAGACTACACAAACTGTGTATCACATTGTCTTCCTCTTATCTGCCCTCTTTTTAAAATTTATTTTCATTCATTTACTTAGTGTCTAGAATAATTGAAGGCACCAGGTAAGACACTGAACAATTTCTTTCCGTTGATAACTTTTCTGCCTATGACAATAAAGCCTTTGAATCCTTGAATCCTTTGAACACTTGATTCAGTGGTTGCAGTAAAATGCTGCTTTCACATTAATTCATCCACACTGATCCAATAATGTGATATGCAGTGCTACATAACTAACAGGGACCAATTTTCTGCATTGAGTACTTTAACAATTGAAGTATTTTTTGCTAATAATACATCTGTACTTTCACTCAAGTAACACTTTTAATTGCAGCTTTTACTTGAAATGTATTTTTACAGGATCTGAAAACTTCCTCCATCTGACAATGGACAACTTAAATGTCTGCCAAATCGAGGGTTAAAGATAATTCATGAAGAAGTGTGGAATTCATCGGTGCCCAAGTCTTAAGGGACCGTGAAACGAGTAGCCAATATCCACATGTTATACACACCGCCTGTTTCCAATAATATTACCCTCACGGGTGATGACAGGTTGAAAAGTGATTTACCTGAGCGAGTTTTTATTACAAATCTTTCTCGCACCGTTCCCTCTGCTACTTAAGGAATCAGGCTCGCTTCATTGTTGAACTGAAACCCAGCACTAAATACCATAGATGGCTTCCAACTGTTTTTGACTGTCATGATAAAGATAGATGAGGTGGAATCGTACGGAGGATTTGCAACTGGCAGTGTCACGGAAAAATGATTTACGTTGTTTGCGGGAAGGATGAAAGTTAAACTTTATTTCTTGCAAAAAAGTTCTCCAAATGCAAAGAAGCAGGTATAAAAGAAATAAAATCAGCAGTAAAAGTAAAAAAGACAAAAAATCCACAGTTGGCATTGCAGCTATCCATGACAGCTAACTGTGTCTTCTCAATTGAATTGTCCTTTGAGAAACTATTTTTTTTCCAGCAGTGGCTTTTTCATTATTTTCTTTGAGAATCCACATCCAAAGCAGTGTACTTAGTCCATGTTTTCATAGATTCAGAACCAGTCATCTGGGTTTTGTCTCTCTATTTAATGTGCCAAGGGGGAAGGCAGAGATTGAGGCTGTCCTACCAGGAAATATAGGTATCTAATAGATCTACTCCCCACTCGTATTTTGACAGCAATGGCAGGTCTGGTGAACTAATGGCATACTTCTCTTTCTGCCAGGGGGGAGAAATACGCCGCCACAGGGGAAGCCACAATCCTAATAGGCAGCTGGAAAAAGAGAGGCAGACATAAACTATACTGCACTGGCTGCAGCTCTCAGAAGCAGCAGCAGAAGAAGAAGACGACTCTCTCCACGTAACAAATAACCTACACTGAATTAGGACAGACTTTTATATGATTCATTTTATGTGAGAGGTTAAAACGGGGCAAAATATCCACAGATAATCTGAATTCGATCGTATTTCACTGGGACATGTGCTTCCCCTTTCCTGGATTACTGAGGCATGTAATAAAACACACACTGTTTGACTTGCTTCCTCTGAACCCTAGAGCCCCAAGAAATGGTGTTTAAGGTGATGGGAATGCTTATGAATTTCATATTTAAGAAAGGGAGTGAAAAGCCAAAGTAGGCAAGGTAAAAAGACTAAAAGACTGAGGGATTGTAGGACTTTTCTCTCTATAACTGCATCATGGATAAAGTTAAGATTAATTGCATGAAAGGCATCATGACATAATTTAAATACTGCTGCGGTTTTAACAATAAAGGGGGAAAAAGATGATTTTCCATATTGTAAAAACTAAAAAGTCATACAGGTATTTAGTGGAATCAACCAATATTTTCTCATTAACTTGAGATAGCTATATAAGTTAGTAATTCAAGTTAATTAAACTTAAAATTTCTAGTATTTATTTTCAGAACACTTAAAAACTTGAAATGATGAGTTGAATGAATATCGTGCAGAGATCAAATGAAGTTTAAACAAACAATACCGAACAGTTGTGGGTCTAACTTAATATCTTAAATTTATTAAACATGTTCTCACATGTACAACTAAAGTAATATCAAGTTTATTTGACAAGAAAAGTTTTTAATGTTTTCAGAACACTTCGGAACTTTTAAACATGAGTTCTTCTAACTTGAAGTTGTTTGACTTGAAATGATGAGTTGAATGAGTGTACTGCACAGAATTTAAAGAACTCATTAAGTTGAGTTTCTAAAGACACATGAGCAGCATATTAGCAGACTTCCCAGCATGCATTGTTTGAGAGTATTCTTTCTTATACTTTGAAGAAAATACATAAGATGAAAAGTTTCTGTGTGTCTCTGTACACTGTAAGATGTGTCATGATCGCTTGTTTTCACAATAATGAAAAGACTGTGAACTATGATGAAGGTTAGTATTGAATTCAATCTCTACCAGCTCACACTTCAAATTTAATAAATTCACTTGGAGCAGTTTCACATATTGTCTTTGTGCCAATGCTGGAACAAAGTGGCTGCAACAGGAGCAGCTGCAGCTGTACGTTCTTTGTGTGAAATGAGGAACTGACTTTTTGAACTGATAAGACGTCAAAGAAAATTAAATGTTTGTAATGTTCGTCACTGCAACTGAGTCACTCATTCAACCTTATTGAATATGGTTTTATAATTAAAATTACCTCAGCACTATTATCAAGTTAAAACAAATAGTTTATTTTTACAGTGACACAGTTTGCGTGGATAAATTGTAAAAAAAAAAAAAAAAGAAGTTTTCACTAAAATGATTTTCTTGAAATGAACACGCTGAGTTCTTTCTGTTAAATTACAAACTAACCCTTAACACTAAAATGTGAAAGGAAATCCATTTGTTTGTAATGTCCGTCAGTGTGACTGAACAGTTGTTGGTTCAGCTTAATCTCTTAAACCTACTGAACACGTTTCCTCAAGTAAAACTGAATTAATATCAAGTTTACTAGACTAAAATTTCTCTTTAATCATCAACTTGTATTTTCAAATTCAGTCAGCTAAAATTTTCAGGAAGCCCAGGCACTAACCATTTTTAAGTTAAAACAAATTGATTATTTTCACACCATATATTTTGAGACAATATAAAGAATCGATCAGGAAGCCTGGCAGAAATCGAAAGCAACAAAGTAAAGTGTAAAATCATCCTGCAGTGCTCATAGACTGCAGTCATTTTCCAAATAGTGGGTCATCGATCTCCTGGGATTTTTTTATCTTCAACTTAAATCATTTCACTTCTTTGAATTACATGAAATAGTCCACAGAAGGGACTTTAATAAACCTAATGGAAGCAAGCATTATTAAAAACAGGATTCAGACAATTAATTTGATGAAACAAAGCCTTGGATTTGAGCCAGAGGGGTGAAAGCATTAGAGGGGTTACTGCTCGGTGACTGAAAAATACTGAAATAAATCAATAACAGACATAAACTGAGAAAATTACACCCTTTTTATTTTTACAAAATACAAAAGGGTCACTTTTGAGATCTTGATTGCAATAATCATTTAACATTTAATAGCTATATGAACATGTGGACTTCAGGTGTCTTGCATACCAAGGTAGTTTTTGATAATTAATGGTCTCTGCAGTATTTAGGGAGTCGAGGGAGAGACAAAAAAAGAAAGAAAAAACAGCTGCGTTTCATAAGAGAAAGACCAGAATTTAAAGCATGCTTGATTTGAGAGCCCATGAATTACTTTTCTCTGGTGTGTGTATGTGTGTGTGTGTGTGTGTGGCCTTCATGCCGGCCTCTCGTGTGCTGGAGCGCAGAGCATGAAATGGCTCTAAATTGGCTGTGTTTGCCCTCAGAGGAGCGCTCTTTTGAGATCATATCCTAATCCCTCGGAGAGGCGGTCCACGGGGTCGCTGCTTATTCAATTAGTCCGAAGCCATGGCTCTAAACATGGTAGGGCAAGAAAGAGTGTGAGAAAGTGTGGAGATAGAGGATGGTGGTCTTTGTGTGTGTGTGTGTGTGTGTGTGTGTGTGTGTGTGGTGATGGTGGAGGTGATGGTGTGGTTTATATTAAATATTTAAATGCTCGCTCTCCGTCTTTTGACTGAAAGAGCAGGAATCATCTGAGACAAGTACATGAAAGACTGAAAACATTTGGTGATATGAAGTGCAGATGAGGTTTCCTGCCAGAGGGTGGCGCCTGTATGACATCTCAGAAGTAGGTGTTAATAACTTTGGGAGTTTGATAAAAGGGACATGAGAGGCTGCGGTTCATTCCAGAGGGGTCACGGCTAAGCCTGAAGCCCAAACCACACACACCCTGAGGCAGCTGCTCAGTTACCTGAAGCTTCCAGACTGTCACCAGCTTTGGACTTCAGTTCCCTGAATCATTTAGTCAACACATTTTTTACATTAATGGGGAAGTTTTGCCAAAAGTAGCAGTAGCTACACATCTGTGGTAGAATTTGTGCTATTAATAGATATATTATGATGTTTTTAAAATGATTAAAATAACTTGTAATGAAATTCAAAGTTGGTCAATGCCCTATTGGATCCATATAATCTATTCGTATCAGAAATTATTTGTATTTATTATATTCATTTTGTTTCATTGTCTTGGTGTGTGCCCCCCTGAACACTGAGATCGCTGCTGGTCGCTCCCAGATCACAGTGGTGATCGAGCTTTTGCTATTCAGGCCCCCACGTTTTGGAACTCTCCACTCAGACACACCTAATCTTCAGCTTATTTTAAAACTCTCCTTAAAACGTTTCTTTTTTGTGAATGCTTTTGAAAATGTTTCATATATGTTTAAATTTATTCTGTTTTTATTCTTGTTATTTGAGGTTACTTGTTTTATTGTTTTGACCCCCTCTTGTTTCTTGGCTTTAATTTCTATTTTATCTACCTTGTCTGGTTTCATTTTCTGCTGTAAAGTACTTTGTAACGTTGTTAAGAAAAGTGCTATGTAAATAAAGTTAGAGTTATTGTTACTTGTTTGTCTGCTCTGTACACGTGCACGTCTGTCTGTCTTGGGAGAGGGATCCCTCCTTTGTGGCTTTCCAGGGGTTTCTTCCATTTTTGTCCCTGTTAAAATGTTTTTTGGGGAGTTTTTCCTTATGCTAACCTGAATCGAGAATCTAAGGAGAGATGGTTTCATACACAGTGTAAAGCACCCCGAGGCAAATCATGGTTAGTGATTTTGGGCTATATAAACACAATTTGACCTGACTTGCATTATGAATGGAACAAATAATATGTAAAAAACAAATTAGAGACAGATCCAGTAGTATAAAAGATAACAATAACATTCTAATAACAATATATGCATACAGATATAAAAATATGAGCCCAAGCTGAACTTGATACAAAGCACTGTTGTTTTTATAGTCTTTGTGTACAGTGACAACTCTCTGTAGAGTGTGTCCGACAACATTAAATTATATTTTATGTGTACACTAATAACATGGAATTATGTGGGGAAAAAAATGGAAAGGCAAGGCAAATTATTTGTCACAGCTGTTAGCACGTAATTGTGATGCTGTCCAAATGATTCAAACACAGAAGTGTGTGTAGAGCCACCTCCAAAACAAATGAGGAGAGCTAATTATTCAGGGAACTGTTTCTGAAGAGACTGTTTCTGTTTTTGGTCTGAAACATACCAGATTGTTGCTGTTTCAGAGCCCCGGTGAGCTGTTGTCAGGGGGCACCCATGGTTCAAAGTGAAATGAATGCTGGCTGTCATGATGACCGAAAAGAACTTGTCTTTATGTATAGTTTGAGTCATATTTGTAAATTTGACCTTAATTAAAAAATGCAATAACATTTTATGTCCCTGCACAGGGTAACACCACATGAATCAACACACAAGGTTTAAAATAATAATATAACATATATATTTATAATTTTACTCGTTATACTCGTTCTATGGAAGTGGAAATGATGGTGAACATTCGAAGTTCGAATGAATTCAGTTTAATTGACAGTTACTAAATGTGTAACCAAAGCTACTTTATTAAGCAATGTGTACATTTCAAAGTGCATTCATGGATCAAGTTATCAATTGTACAATCATACTGTGCATGCATGCTGCTGTGGAATACTTGTGCATGTTAACCCTCATTTTAGCTTACAATAAAAGTGGTGTTGATAATTGGAATAATTTCACTTTAAGCCATTTCTGCAGCCGTATATCTCTGTAGTTAAGATGATGAATGAAACGGTATAAATGCTTGAAAGATACAAATTATAAAAACGGTTCTTGCACCCAAAACAGCTGAGGCATGATGCCAAACTGAAGAATATGGAACGGGACTGATGAAAATGTATTAATTATTCTAATTTTCCAGCTGAGGATGCACTGGTCTGGATCCTGGGTGGTGACTCAGCTGATGAAATGAAGTCACAGCTGAAACAGAAGCTGGGAACAGTTGAAGCAGCTGGTTTAAAACAGTTGAGAAAATGAACACCTGTGAGTCTTCATTCATTGTGCGTCATCAAACAACTGTAAAGACAAAACCTTTTGACAACTTGGAAGGAATACTGGCTGTAAGTATTGACGTGGGTATGGAGATGCAAGTCCAATACTGGTTTATTTGTTATGACTATAACAAATTGGACAAACATAAAGGAAGGCGTCTCATTTTGGGTCAAATGTGAAAAAAATCTCTACAATACTTTAAATGGTCCCACAACACTTCTCTTATTTCTCAGATCTGGATCTGATTTTTGCAGAGCTGCCTCCTCCTCGGTCCGTTGGGAAAAAAGAAGAATATTTCTATGTTACGGTGATCTGATAGACAGTGACGCTTAGACTAAACAAGGTGGAGGTGATGACAGGAGCTGTGGAATCTAAGCGTGGAGAGCTCGCCCTGCCAACACTGCTTGTCACTCTGGAGGTTTACTGGCTGTGACATTGGGTGCCACGTGTACAGCTGCATCCACCTCCATGCTTGTCCTGACCACCAACATGCTTGCAACTATTTAAATTCGCGCCGCTTCACGCAGACCTTCAACCTGCGGCAGCACCACATTTTTTGCACTGCAAAAAATCAATATTTTCATACTAACAATGGAAGGGGATGCTCGCCGTGTTCACAGATAATTATCCTTTGACTTGCAGTTTTCCTCAGTTCTGTACTGACTGAATTTCTTCCAACAGATTGTTTAGGTTTTACAGCCTGCCTCTTTGCTGTTCTGGTTCATTCTCACTGCTCTCAATGTGTCATTTTTGGCTGCAGCAAAATAGCTGTAATACCCAACTGTTCACTGAAAAAACAAACAAAAACAAAATAATAATAAAACACAATGGAGAAAAAAAACATTAAAAGCCGGACCCAGAAGTTTTACTTGCGTACACTTTTACTTAGCTCATATCCGTCAAAAAATATGAAGTTGATTTGAAGTTGATTTGAAGTTAATTAGTGCCTGGGGTGCTAATGGTACAAACTTGCAGTGATATAGTCATTTTAATGCCAGAGATCACTTCCTGACATGCAAATGTTCCATCAAAACAAGTTTCCCCTCAACACTATTTTACAGTAGCACCATCGCTGCATCCTGGGCTTAGTGCTGCCCAAGACAACTGTGGTTCAGTTTAAAGAAATGCAAACAAGGCGGGTTTTTCCGCTCTAGCAGAATGTGTATGTGTGGAGCCAGACGTTTCTCTAACGCTGAGCACTGTGGAGAGAAGTCTGGCTATGCGAGACTAGGATCTACTTTATGTCCGTTGTTGCGTGTGGGTCCAGTGGAATATGAAGGTTTAACCAACCGCTGGTGGCCATTTTGAAAAATGGCTGCACCAAATGGCTATTCACAAAATGAACTTTTATGCTTTTATCACAAAATGAACGATTGTCATGAAATATTGAGCCATGCTGGCCCACTAGAAGAAAAACTCATTGTTAGTCATGCGTCACTTTTTTTATTTCTTTCTTTCATTTTGCCTAATTGCAGATTCAATAAGAAAACAAAAAGCAGGATGAGATGTACTACAATATCCAGCAGTAATATCGTCTAGAGAAACACAGGGTAGTCTGTTAGAATAGGAAAGCAGCTAGGCAGCTAAGAAATTTTAAAACTAATTTTCAACAAGAAATATGTTTTGAAAGAAATGTAATGCTGAATGCGTGTGTTTACATGATGAGGAAATGTTGTCGAATAATAAATGTGCTGCGTTCATTTGTTTCTGTGTTGTCTAGTTAAGCAGAACTGGCTACACAAATTTGTGGTTTCTTAGAGTTCAGCGAGGACAGAGCAGTTCGGGGCCACAATTTGTCAGTAAAGTAGTGGGAGGTGGCCTCTTACACACTTAGACTAATTCCACAAGTAGATTATATAACAGGAGTGGTTTGACAAGTTTGTATGGATGTTTTGATAGTTTTCTTCTGACATTTAATATGTCACTGTTAGAATCTAACATTTTAAAGCCTTTCAACTCTGCACTAATACTGACTTCATTCTCAAAGGGTAGATTTTCGTGGAATATCACTTTAAAAAGTCTGTGCTCCTTTTCAATTCTCTTATTTTTCTGACATATATAGCAAGTGCCTGTTTCCAAAAATGTTCTATTTTTATTCACTTCATGTGTCTTGAAAAGCAAGCACAGGATAACTCAAACCTTTATGTTGCATTAACCCAACCTGAGGCTGGGGCTCAGTACTTTCCTTGGCGAATGATTGCAGTGTTAGGCACATTTTTTATACCCAGCTGAATAAAAGACGAAACCTCATTCAGATGAGGTACAAATGAGTGTGGTACGGCAGAGCCAAGTGAGAGTTCTCCGTGCTGCGGTGGGGGCCGACCTGCAGCCAACCAGTCTTTCAGCGAGCCAGCCTCTGTCAGACCAGGCAGTCCAGAGTGCAGAGCTTACCGGAAACCAGGGCAGTTTGATTGAGTTCCTGTTATTGACTGCTTTTTTGTGGAGAGCAGGTTTCTGCCAGGTTAATTTTTTCCTCTGCCAGCTGTCAGAACACAGACTGCACAGGACTGCACACCCAAGCACTCAAGGCCCCACCAACGCTTTCAACTCCAAATAGTCATTTGTCATCCAATGGCAAGCATGCAATATCTGATAAACAATTAAAAGTCTCAGGTTGGGTTGCACCAACAAGGACTTATTTTTAAACCTGATTAAATCATGGTTTAACTTTAAATTATGTTGTATCAAACTTTAGTTTTGACTCTAAACCTAGATTAAATTGAAGTCTGAGGAACCAAACTCAAAACAATTTAAAACGTGATCAAGCACTAACTTCAAACTTGAACTTGAGATGTTTTAACTTCTAAAATAGCTGCCTTTTGAGATGACTGAGCAAAATAACTCTCTGCTGAGCCATCATGAGTTGGCTAACTAGGCTAACCAACTTTTTAGCTAACTGACAAACAATGGAACATTTTGTTTACTTTCTAGCTGGGAAAAAAATATAACATTTTTTGTTTGTTTTCAGCTATATAACCCTTCTTTTACTTTTTAGCAACCTATCAAGCAATGTAATATTTTGTTAAGGATTACAGAGCAGGGAAAAGTTAATGGTTTTCCTCCTGTTTGATGCTTATTAAGTCCCAACTATTTCTTTGAGTAGGCCTACTTATTCATTTCAATTTGGTAAGATTAAACTCTATTTAATTTGGTTTACATCATGAAACTTTGATTTAGTTTGTACTCATTTTAAACTTAGTTTTTGTTTAACTCTGATTAGAACTAATCTTACATTAAATTAATGTTTGTGGGTGCAACCCAGTGTAAATGTTCTCCATAGACAGCACTATTGTATTAGTTAAGGGATATTTGTCTGCATGTCTGACTGTGGCTTCTGTGCACTCTGGAGCAGGAAACCCAGAGCATCCCTTAGACAGTAAATCAGCCTGGGGATTGGGATGCTCCTGTTCAGAGGAGGGCTAACTATGTGGGATGGAGGTTAGGCGGTGAGAGGTAATGCATTGTTTGGCAATCATCCCAGCCCATAGTGAGGCCGGTGCTGGCTGGAAAGCCTGAAAGATGTGTTTGTTGTACAATAAGTTGTAGCACCACTGCCATCTGGGTAAAGACCTTCGGTCAGCGCTGCACAGACGTGTGTGTGGTTCCCTGTGCCAGAAATAATAATAATAAAACAAAGAGGCCCATTCATTCCTCCTCCCCCAAGATGAATTTACCGCAGTAATGATATTAGAGGTTCAGAGAGGATTAGCAAAGTAGCAGACTTTTTTCTTTTAATGTCACTGGCGAGGGCATCCAACATCCTTAAATCCATTTGAAAAGGGACCCGGTGGATAGAAATGAAACATGCATCATATCTTTAACAGCTGCTCCAGCAGAGCTGCCTCCTGTAGAAAGTCAGCCTTCCTGTGGTGTGACATTTGTGTCACCCTTGAAAATGAGAGCAGTGTCTTATCATCTTAACAAATCTATTTGTAAAACTGGAAAAGGAGTTATCCTATACTGAGGTTAAAGGGATAGTTCAGCAGTTCCTGTGTTCTGTGAGGTAATATTACTGATTTTGGCAATGGAGTCTGGCTTGTTTGGAGATGACAAAGTGGCGAAAATATTCTAAATACTGCACACACTTAAACCTGTGTAGCTTCCTACATCAGTACTTCTTCAAACTGGGCGATTGCAAGACTGCCATCTAATACACCGACTATGGACAAGTACCTCACTTCAAATAATCCAAATGATCTCTTTAAGTGAGGTAGTCACTTTGATAAATGGCACCATTCATTTTAAAATCATAATAGTTAACTAAAGAAGCTTCTCTACATTTATATCCTGAAATAATGTGTCTTTCATCAATGTCCTCTAAAGGTGAGATAAATCATATTCAATAGATTTCTGGTCTTCACATTATGTGTCTAGACACCTCCCTTGCAGAGCGTACCTCTTCACTTCTCTCCCTCCACCCATATCCACATCCTCTTCCGGCTACCGTCTGTGCCAGTGAGTGAGGCATGATATGAAAATGACTAAACTGCTAAGATCTCAGGTGGTTAAGAGAAGGATTGTGAGTTTTTATTTCTCTGGAGTTATATCCCGAATCCCTCCATATTTCTACTTTACATTCCAACATTTTATTGGAGTTTATTGGAGGGCAAAATTTATGCAACAATGGAACAAAAAAAAAAAAAAGTGTTTATAGGATGTACATTACTTTGTGCTGAAAATATCCCACAATACCATGCCTCACCTTTGCTCCTATGTTCGTATAGACATTTAAATTACTGTTATACAACATTTATGCAAAATGCTGATGATTAATAACCCATGAAAGTCCATGAAATATACGGAGTTGATGTCCTGCCATCAACACAGGGCTGCTGTTCCCAGCTTCTGTAACTTTGTGTAAACAATTTTATGAAATATGTTCATGAGGTTCACTGTACATATTCTAAAATAAATGACCAACTTCTCCAACATTAAAAGACTCACTATTAAAAATTTAAACATTCATACGATGCTGTTACTTGTGGTGGCCTGACTTCCCACTTGAGCTGGTGACATTCAACCTGCTATGATCTCGGGCTTATGGTAAATTGTGTTGGTTAAAGCCCATCAACAAGTATTACATAAACAATGATATTAGATAGCCTATAAGTATTTTTTATTTACTTTACATAAACATGGCGAAAATGGCGTCTTTTGCGGTTAATTTTTAATGTCGCGGCTCGTGGACACTTGGATTACACCACACAAGCAGGAAGGAGACATTTTGTGTTTGTTTTGTGTGCTATTTTTAACGTTTTATCCGTGGCCACCATTCACTGCCATTGTACTGGATGAGGCTGCTACCCTGTTCCTCCTAAAACTCCAGGATTGTTTGGTGTACTGAAGATCTTCACTCATCACATCGGCATAGTGGTGAGTACATACAAAATGGCTTATTCTCGCAGAGTGGAGTATCACTTTAAAGGCAAATTAAGGTCATTGTGATTTTATATATTTTTTCTTACTTCTGCGGCAAATGTAACCATTGCACTTACAATTTGGTTCCCCTAAAGCTGTAGGCTACTGAATGACCCCCTTCTATTAAACCAACCCTTATAAAGATTAACAAATGGTGATAAATCCTTTACTAATAGTTTACGTAGCCCTTAAGAACCCTTAATTAATGTCGTATTAACATTTATGATTGCACATAGCAAATTCTGGTAGCAGCTTATTAGAAGGTGAGAAACTCTGGACCTTGACTTGACAGTTGATAATGCATTCTCGATTGCTTATCAAAATCTTTGCAAAATTAATTGCTAGAATAGTATTTTATTCAGTACTTCTTATGTAGGGATAGTGACTGAGTGAACTGCTAAATTAAATACAAAGTGCACTTCCAATTTGTCATAATTTTTCTGAGATCTTTTTTCATGTAACATGATCGTTGTTGCATTACAACATGTCATAAAAGAGACCCATACTGAATCCATATTGATTCAGAGGCACCACTAAGCCACCTGTCAGCAAACACAGCAATCCATTAAGAGCTACCCAGTGGTGCTGATTGCTTTGCCCCTGACCCCAGCTGCTTGTTTACTCAGGGCATGGTTGCCAGTGGGGGGACGTTGGGGGTGGAGAGGAATAATTTGAATTCCATAGCGTAGAGCTGTGGTGAGGGGTGCAGGTCCGTACTCACACAAACAGCCAGTCAGTCTCTGTGTGATGGGCTAGAGCCAGGCTTCTAACACACCAGCACACTGCCTGACTGCCTGCCTGCCTGGGTAGAGCGGGGATGTGTTGATACAGCTGGGGTAGGCAGAGGTGCCGAGAAGTCAAGTGACTTGACCGGGGTCAAAGCACCTCACTCACTCACTCACACACACACACACACACACACACACACACACACACACACACATCCCATCACACGTGCACAGACTCAAACAGATACAATATGTCTTTATCATCTTTCTTTGCAGGGACTGCCTTAAATTTCTCTTCAAGTTTTATTGTCTGCACTGCTTCAGCATGGCTCAGGAATGTGTTTATGAAACACCCTCAGACTGCCTGTTCTTCCTTCCTCTGTGGATTATACCAACTTTTCAACATGGGCACACTTTTAAAGTCTACCTCAGGTCTCACCTTTCTTGTTTCTGTAGTTGACTTAATCTTTGCGAGAGCCAAGAACAGCTCAGGAAGGCAAATAGACCACAGAGGAAGCCAATATCCTTCTCCCTGCTGGGTCTTTTTTAATGTTTTGCTTCAATCGCTGACCAGTAGGAGGTGCATTGCATAGTGAGTCACAGCTTTTGCATCAATAAAGTGCATGTCTTTGGCCACTGGTGCCAGTGGAGGACTTCGGCTGTCTGAGGGGCGGGAGTGAAAAAATAAAAAGAGAACCAGCTGTAAGTGCATCCTAGAGAACATGTGAAGGGGACTATAAAGGGAACTTCACCTTGAGCCCACTGTGAGGGCTCTTTGTTACATTTTGCCCACTAGGAGGGCACTCTAGAGGGCACTTTATCGTGTTGTCTTGGACGATGGGCCACTCTAGAGGGCACTTGATGTTTTCTTCACTGGACAAAGAGCCCTTCAGAGTGTTCTTCCAGGGGACAAAACGTGACAAAGAGCCATCCAGAATGCCCTTCCAGCGGGGAAAACATGATAAAGTGCCTCCAGAGTGCCCTTCCAGTATGAAAAACATGATAAAATGACCTTTAGAGTGCCCTCCAGTGGGCAAAATGTGACAAAGAACCCTCACAGTGGACACAAGGTGCAAAAGTTCCCTTTATAGTCCCCTTCACGTGTTCTCCACTGAAATGGCACTCTACCAGAGACTAAATATTTTCTATTACTTTATGGTTTTCCACATTTCTCCATTGGAAGGGCACTTGATAAGGAACCAGAGGGCACTTCATCATATTTTGTCTACTGGAAGGGCACTCCAGAGGGAACTTAATGTCTTCTTCACTGGAAGAGGATTCTAGAGGGCACTTCATTATGTTTTGTCCAGTAGAAGGGCACTCTAGCAGGAACTTTATGTGTTTTAGAGGGACTTTATCACATTGCCTTGGACATATGGCCGCTAAAGGACACTTGATCATGTTTTATCTATCACAGGGGCATCCAAGGGGGCACTTTTGCAATTTTTTTTTTAACATGGGAGCACAAGGGGCTGGTGCGCAATTATTTCTTCCTTTTACCTCTAATCTTTTCCAACAGATTTATTATGGGTTTGAATGAAGAGGTTCATATGCTTAGCTGTCTTGCTCCTTCTTTTTCTTTCCAGTGGTGCTCTGAAAGAATGGATAATATTTCAGACAGCTCACAGAGCTCCCCAGCGCCAGCCTGGTTCTGCACCCTGCCCAGGTCTCCATCTCTATCTGTCTGAGGCTGTGTTAGACTGACCACTCTTCACTGTTCTGACAGGGCAGGAGCATGTTTCCACCTCATGAGTCAGCCTGCGGAGACCCAGGTGTTTTTAATCCAAACTCTGAACAGTCCCTGAAGAAGATTGATGAGCCTTGTTATATATGTCCAGACAAATAGTAACTGCACTCAGCCATGCCAGACGACACACATACACACACATACATAGTCTTAATAGGTGTGCTTTTGGGTGAATTATTGAGTGATTGAGTGAGGGAGTGAGTGAAGGGTTGTATGTAAACATGTATCTGCAGGAGCGTGTGTGAGGGTGTGTGCCTCCTTGTATAGGTGTCAGTGCAATGTTTCACTCAACTGGAATGAATCAGAGTCCTCTTCTCAGGTCAAATGACTTCATCAAAAATCAGAAAGAAAGAAAGAGAAAACAGGCTCTCAGGCTGTAGCCCACTTACAGGCACAGCAGAACTTCAAGCCAATGCTAATGTCAGCATGCTAACATGCTAGAAATGACACCGATGCTAAAGTGGCAAAAATTAATAATTAATTTATGACATCAATATGCAGCTCCCTGGAGCGTTGGTAACTCTCGCCACTTCCATACAGCAGGCAGGTGTTTCATACTTAAAAGCTCTAAAATCCCCTGGTATGCTACCTACTTAGCACCAAACTGCAGACAGATGCAGTAAGAAACTGAAGAGTGCCTCCAAATGACTGCTAATGCTGCTACATAACAGCTGTATATGTAAACAAGCAACTGTTAACACTTTGGCCACAAAGGTGATGTGGCATTATTGTGTTCACAACTTGTATTTGATGCCCACACATGGCCAAAAAAATCATTTCCTGCAGCCTTAAGCAGGTAAGGCCTTATGTTTGCCATGCTATATGGCAATGATTCCCAAAGTGTGGGCTGTGGCCCACTGGCGGGCGATGAAGGCCCTGCAGGTGGGCCTTGAGGGGTCATGAAAAATAAATAACTAAAACATTTTTAAATGTACATTTTTATAAGTTTGAAATTACCATAAAATATTTCTAACTAAGTAATTAATAAAACAAAGTCATGGGATTTATCTGACCTAGTTGAACAGGTGTTGCACCATATTTGGTGACCTGTCACATTAACAACAGAATGTATCTTATATCTCATCATTGGTACGATTAGTCTTGTGTGATAAAAAGTTTGAGTGGGCCTCAGAAGATTTTCAGTTTTTAAATTTGGCCATGTCATTCTTAAGTTTGGGAATGGCTGCTCTATGGCATTCATGACTACTGCATTTGAGTAGTCATGTACAACTCCCAAAAATTAGTCGACTAATTGACTAATCATGGGAGATACAGTATATCTTTTTTCCCTAAGTCAACTATTCTGTCAGCTACTATGTTCACAATAATAGTTTAGCATATTAGCATGTTAACTTGCTAATTAGCATTACATGCATACAGATGATGCTATTGGGAACGTGATTAATTCGGTATATATTTAGTCATGAATAAAGTATTGAGCAAGTTGAAATTTTGACCTAATGATGCACTATGACAAGTCTTATTTAGCAATTCAGACATTTCACTGGTGACCGAAATGTTACACAAATAAAGTGATGAATGAGAGTGATACAGTGTGCGGGAACCTTTTTCTTGAATTTTGTGGACATGCTTCCCTCTTCCTACGCACCTGTGCCTTCAGGTGTGCTGAGATTTTGCATTCACCCTTGGAACCAAGACATTTCACTCAAAACCATAAATGCGACACTCATGTTGGCGCTAGAGGAAAAGTCAGGCGGTCAGTAGGATTCATTAGTCTTAACCAAAGTGGTAGGACAACAGACCACCCTCAGAGCTGTGCCACTACAATAGCTAAAAAGAAAACTGGTGAGAAATGAGCTGCACACAGGGTTAAATGGGCCACACCACCATGTCATGGAGCCTTATTGTCTAATAGTTTTTACTCTTTTTTTTTAAGCTCTGCTGCTGTTTTTGATCACCTATCCCATCTGTGACACAGCACAACGGACTTTGTATGAGAGGGAAGTGCTGGCACCAGGCGCTGGGCACTGCGGGGCCTCTGGTCTTATCAGCAACCAGGTCATAAGGCAGACTGGCGGGGCATATAGGACACGGTGGGACAGGAGGAGGGAAGGGGGGAGGGAGAGAGGGGATTGTGGGACTGCTCCATACCCGCCGGTGTGGGTTTGTTCTCCCGGGGGACCCCTGCTGTGCTGGACAGGCATGCAGAGGGCAGATAACCACACTGGAGGATGAATAGATGTGAGAACAAAATGAAGGGA
Organism: Lutjanus campechanus; assembly: GCA_027495735.1. Classification (NCBI taxonomy): domain Eukaryota; kingdom Metazoa; phylum Chordata; class Actinopteri; order Lutjaniformes; family Lutjanidae; genus Lutjanus; species Lutjanus campechanus. The sequence goes on along the minus strand of JAJHUR010118005.1, from coordinate 3,527 downwards.
GAATAACAACGCAGGGCAGTCATATGTACCCAACATGGTGAAAACAAAAGGTTTGCTCATTGTTTTTTAGACTATACCAGTTGTGTTTTTGACGGTGACGCCTTGTTCAAAACATGTCCATCAGCTCTGCAGTATTTGAAAGCTTATATCACATTTCTCTCATAACAAAAAAAGTAATATAAAGAAATCTATAAACATTTATAAACTTAAACTCCATTTTTACAGAAAAAAAATGCACTTGCGAGTTTGTGTGTACATTGCTTACTCTTGTGTGTTTGTGGCGTACATATTTCACTGGCACAACCTGGTTCTCTTCTGGTCTCACTCTTTATTTTCCAGCCTTTTCTGCGAGTGCCTGCAATTCCTCAGGTTGCTGCTGCAGTGGAGGACAGGCCCACAGGGAGCCACCACTGTAACGCTAAACTGAGCCGTTTACCACCGTGTCTCTGGTGCCAGCAGGCCTGCCTCGCTTAAAAACACACTCTCAGAGATATCCTTTCCAGAGTTCGGCTCACTGCGCTGCTTAAATGCACCAGCCACCTTATTCAATTAGAGCTTCGTTAGAGGCCATTTGAGCAGCAATTAGCTTGATTGTCTGAATGGTGATTTATGGAGGCGAGAGTAGATTTTTCCCTCTGCTTGCTCTCGTGCATGTCTGGTGCATATCTGCAGTCATTTGGTGGATGATTTACATTCAGAGCCGTGACAAGCAGGTGTGGAAATTAAGTGACGTGGAGAGTGGAGAGGAAGGGAATGAGGGGAAGTCGATGGAAATTATGGAAAAAGAGAGACTGTAGAAAAAAAAAAGACATTGGTGAGAGAAAAGAACACAGGCAGTGATATGAACAGTGAGATATCTACAATTTCACACAAAAGAGTTCCAAAAGGGTTGTTCCTGAAGGGCTGAGCTTCTTCCTAGAATAATTTATCTGAAGAAGCCTTTTTGAAGAAAGGGTTTGTCATGGGTTCTATGCAAGACTAAGTGATCTGCTAAGAACCTCTTACATCCATAGACCACTTTTTGAAGAAACAGTTCCTCAATGATTGTTGAAGATAAAACCCTTGGAATGTAAAAAGCTTCTCTGTAGAACCCCTGAGTGTTTTCAAGATAAAACCCCTGGAAAATAAAATGGTTCTCTCTAGAACCCCCTGAGGGTTTTCTAGATAAAAACCTTAAAAGTAAGGAGGTTATTATCAGAACACCATGAGTGTGTTCTAGATAAACCCTTGGAATATAGAAAAGGTTCTCTGAATGTGTTTTAGATAAAACACGTGGAACTTCAAGAGGTTCTTAGTAGAACCCCTGGGATGGGTCCTAGATAAAACCCTTGCATTATAAAATGTTCTTCGTAGAACCCCCTGAGTGGGTTCTAGATTAAACCACTGGAAAATAAAAAGGTTCTTATTAGAACTCACTGTCTGGGTTCTAGATAATTCCTTTGCAATATAAAAAGGTTCTCAGTTCTTGATAAAAACCCTTGCAATAAAAATTGGTTCTCAGTAGAACTGCCTGGGTGGGTTCTTGTTAGCACCCTTAGAAGGTGGAAAGGTTTTGGATAGAATACCCCAGAGAGGGCTCTTAGACCACTGAATGGCTCTCTATAAAACCTCTCATAGGGGTTCTAGGTGAAACTTTTCTCAGATGGTTCTAGGTATAAGCCTTTATGTCAGGTTCAAGGTAGAACTCTCTGAAGGGGTTCCAAGTGAAACCTTTATATGAAGTTCTACCTAAGGGTTCTCCTATGGGGACCAGATGATCTAGTTAGCACCTTTATTTCTAAAAAGACAGACAAAAAGCAGACAGCGCGTACATACTGATCTGAGGGTGAGTTCAGTAGTAAAACGAGTATAAGAGAGACAGTCCGAGTGAGAGGACAGAGCGGAAGGGAAAGTGTTAGTAAGCGCTGATGCTGGCTTACTTCGATGACCGGCTGGAGGAGCTCGTCTCTGAGGGATTGTAGCTGAGGGGCCGGAGCACCACAGCTTCCTCCTCAGGATGTCAGTAAGGAAGGACCACGCCATGTTTGTCTGGGCTGCTGCCTACTTCTTATCACAATCGCTCTCTCTTCCTTTTCTCCCCTCTCCTTCAATATCATACTATATCTCTGTGTTTTATATCTGTCCAAAATCTTGAAACAATGTTATTGCTCTTCAGAGAGAGGATGAGCAGTTGCAATAGGGCAAATAATGATTTTTTTTTTTTTTGCATGATTCAGAAAAAGCTAGATAGTACTCCTTATATAAAAATGATATAAAAATGTTATCAAAATTGATCAGACTTGTAGAATGAACTTTCTGGCTCGCTTGTTGATCACAGTTTGATGTAGATTCCAATCCATCCTACTAGATGTTTTTGTGTAGACTGATGGTTGTGTTTAACATGTTGTAAATCAGTCCTTCCAGGAGGTTATGATCTACTGTTGGTCTCAAAGTTTTTCCAGGTCCATGACAGTGGCTTTCATGTAACAAGATGTTGGAAGCTGTCTGCAGGAACTGGGTGATGAATGAGTGAGAGTCGCTGCTCAGCGACAGACAGTGAGCTAAACCAACAGCACAGTATGAAACGTCTTCAGAAAAGACTTTTGAACAAGTCCAGTTGCTTTCGATTTAATCTTTCTTTGGCTTACAATGACCTGGACGAATGAGAACATTCACGGACATTATCTTGATGTGACTTATTGAAAACATATACACATGTTAAATACTTTATAAATGAGAAATAAATGCATTTAGGCTGAGTTAACAGGAAAATATAGAACAGTTAGAGCACTACTTTTTCCCCCCTCTAATCAGTAAACAATATACACATTTTTAAACGCTTTATAAAAGGTGTGCTGCTTAAATCTTAAATTTGCAGAATTTCTTCCATAGTCTTTTATCTTTTTGGGGAGCCAAATAAAATCTCCTGTGACCCAGTCTCTGATAATGACCGACTTAAACCAACCTTAAAACAAAAATGGTCTTATCATCACTAATGTGTGCAAGTTCCGCATTTTCTCCATTTATCTCCCAGATACATACCATAGCTTTTTGTTTTTTTAAGTTTAATATACAGTACCTTACACTAACACAATTAACAAGAATATAAGTTGAAAAATTATAATTAATTTCTCATTAGTTTAGCTTTCTTATAGCTACTTTTGGAGTATGCTACTTTTAAAACTTAGGTGTAGATAAACAAGTAAAAAGTTGCAAATACTGTAAATAAACCTACAAATAAAAAACAATTACCAACCCTAACCATTGTTATAATTACTGTCATGTTCAAAATCGATACGTTTTCTATCACTGTAAATTTTATGTAGCCAAACTATCTGAGATAGTTCTCATGTTCTGTAATCAGGATACTGTAATTCTGTCCCAGTCTGTGAGCAATGCTGTTGATATATGACCTTCTGACACCTGTGTTAAACTGAGTTGTGCACCGCTGTGGAGGTCTGTGACTGGGAAACAATCCAGTCAAGTGCAGTCAAGTGGCGCAGGTGTCACTTTGGTAATCACCCGGTAATGAATCACCGGGATTCAAC
>JAJHUR010118002.1:0-14443 GCA_027495735.1 Lutjanus campechanus | reverse complement strand
TTTTTTTTTTGCCTGTAAATTTTGAATCTTGCATCAAGCTGCTGCCATTGCCTTCTTATGACCTTATAAAGGCTGCATAAAAGACTAGTTAATTGTTGCATTTTGTTAGAATAGCCTACACGATATTGTATGTAATGGATTTAAGTTTGAGACAGTGCGAGACTCAGGCTAAACAGAAAACTTTCAGGTTGAGATTATGTGGAAATACGGCCACTGATTGAATACTTAGGTAAGATATGCACAGTGTCATTCCTAATGGGTTTTTATCAACAGTCCAATTTTGAAACACAGGGTTGATTTATTAATTTCAAAGTCACATTATTCTCTATCTAAATAATGAATATGGATAGTTCTGTGGGTTTTTTTTATTCTATTGAATGTACTGTACAGGATATACATAACTACAAAGAAGATCCTTCCTAAAACAGAACTCACATATCAAATATTCTAAATAATTTGGTGGCTTGGGGACATATATTTAAACATTATTACAATGTTGGAATTCAGATACAATAACAGATAAAATGATTACAGTTGGAGAAAAGAACCTCCAGCATTGTATTATTGGTTTATAAAGATCTAACAATGTAAATGTGTCTCAGGCCTTATATCAATTTACACTTCCTTCCCCTTATAATGCCTCACTTTAACGCCTACTCTTACTACTTCATATGTACTTTAAAAGCGGACTTTTAAAAACCGACTGAGATCAAACTTTACAGTGTACAATGTATTTTATAATCACATCCAACTTTACAGTGTATTTAACAGTGTGTCAATAATATATTTTGAACATTGAGATAAATATAGAGCGAAATATATATGTGATGAATGTGCAGACATGAACAAATAACAGAAGGATTAAGTAATATCATTTAATTTAAATGTTTTATTTATCAATTAGATTTGAAATTGTGAATGTAATAATTGAGCAATATGCTTAGAGATTCATGCTATATTCTATGTTTCATACGTGGAAAGTGTTGCCTGAGTGATGTGTATAATAACGGCTGAGTTTAATTTTATTTATACAGCCAGATACTAATTGTAAATGCTGTCTCGCACTCATTTAAAGATGCTATGTGTAAGATTTTTAAACATCAATCCATCATCAAGTAGCTTGGTATAATTGCCATAAACAATGAGACCGTGGCTGAGATGATTTGATAGCCTTTCTCTTTCATCAGTGTTTTTTTTTTTCAGTGCTAGTGTGCTTCAGGACTTCATCTCCCATAATCCCCTACTGTCTCTCTTTGTCTCTGTGGCATCCTTGGCCTTACCGGGGAGGATAAACATGCTGGAGACGACCGAAAATTTGACAGATTTAGCTCTGTTTGCGCTGAAAGAAAAGCAATCCAGAAGATTTCCCTCTAAATCCAAGTCGGCGGCACACAATGTAAAATGCAGTGTGGAGGCTGGTGGAGCTGCCAATCATCCCAGCAGCACTCTTGTTGTTGAGTAATTATACTAATGTCTCAAAATGATTGTGGTAATCATTTACTGATGTTAAAAATGGTACATGTAGCACCTTTAAATGAGAGCTCAGTGCTATCACATTTGTAATTCCATTACAAATATGACAAAGGGGAGGTGGCAGGTTAACAAATTATTGACAGTTAGACAATAATTCTTGCTACAATACGAGGCGGTTATGAAAGACTGTGTGGGAAGTCACGGCCTGACAGGCAAATCGCTTCCTAAGCAGGTTCTGTTGTGCTATTTTAACATTTGCACTTGAATTTCAAATTAGGTAGTGAGAGGTAACTGTTTGAATTTTGACTATTTCCTAGTCAAATATTCTTGTGTGTGTTTAGTGTTGACAGTGAGGGTGATGGCACTAGAATTTGCAGGGTGAATCTATTGTGGGGATGCTGTGGCCATATTTCTTGATTGAGACTGGTTGGGTACGATGTGTGCTTTTTTGGGGGGTGAAATCTGTTGCCTTGTGCAACTTTAACTGCCATTATGAACAGTGAAATGCTCCGCCAGTCCTTATTCTTCATGATGATGCTCAGTGTAAACAAACAGGATTTAAATGCACCTGTCAAGTTCAGTAATATATTTATTTTTGGTTCTTTTGAGCACAGATTTACAAGCACATCCACAGAGGAATTAAATGCTACGTTAGCATATCTGTATTTTCAAAGCTGCAGGATGTCAGACGGGAAGTGAATGCTAATCAGGACTGAACTAATAAGTGACGGAGGTTTAAAATGACCAAACGCTTTGGCTTCCTCTGATTTTCTCAGCCATGTCAAAATGCATTTAATGTAACTCATTCTTGCAAACTGGGACAAAAATGTTATTTTTAGGGGGTTTTGATTTTTACTCAGTTACGAGTAAAGATATATTTTAAAAGGTCAAACTCTTGGCTATTAAACCTTGTAACAGGCCGGCCTCTTACTGATTAAATTTTTTATGAAATTCAACAATCCATTCAGATGGAAATCTGACATCACAGAGTTGACAAACTGTTACTTTTTTTTATTTCACAGCGTAGTCATAATGAGAAGCCATTTTATTTTCAAAAGTTGCTCAGACTCTCCTAATGCTAATCAAAATACACATTTTTAAACCATAATTCTTATTTAACTTTGATTTAGAAGGGCTACAGAGTCGACATGTTATGGTTGAGACACATCTGATAACAATGTTATTTAATGAATTTGAAAAATAGAAAGTTTGCCGGTGCTTGAGCAGTATTCCTGCCTTTTTTTAAACCAGGAAATGAGACAGGGGTCCTTAGGGTATAGCTAACCCTTTTTTATGCCTGATTAAATCATGTTTTTGTCAAAATCTGACAGAGCTGACAAAAATCTGGGACACAACTTTAAAGGGCCAACATTTTCATTTAAAAGAATAAGATTTTAAAACAAGTAGCAAATGTTTATACCTATGTTATCAGCAGGTATTGTTTGTTTTATATTTTGAAGGTTTTTAACACGTTTTAATTGTTTGAAGTTGTGAATTCTTGTCTGGGACAGACAGTATCATATATATAAATCCTTAAAAAGTACATTTTAACCCAAAAAGTTGGAATTAGAGAGTTGGTACTGAGTTTTTTTTTGTGTGTGTGTGTGTTTGTTTTTTTCTGTAGGACATGATTTGTCCCAGTTCACAAGAATGGGTGACATTCTTTGATATTTGTATAAGAACCAAAAGCATCCCAAATCCCTGTTGAAAGTCAGCTCTTTCAAAAGTGAAAAGTGAGCTGTGAGGACATTCTGGCATCGCTGGATTAAACCTGTTAAGGTGCTGGAATATTATGACCTGGCCCCAGGTTTTACACGTGTGTCAGTTTATGGTAATTTGATTAGACAAGAATTTAAAACACAAATATATACTGTATACTACAAACACAAGAGGGTGTGTTAGCCTCTGTGATATCATAGAATGTACAACTTGGAGTGTTGGGCAAGTTACTTGAAATATATAATCAGTCACTCATAGAGTAATTGCATTACTTCACCAGTTATTCAGCAGCAAAAGTAATCCATTACAGTACATTAATCGTTCCTCTACTTTCTGCCCAGCTCCATCAAAGGTGCCTTTAAACAACTTCGAATCCTCCACATTCACATGGTGCATCTTTTTTTATTTAACGTGTTAAACTATAACAAGCTAGTAGGCCTAAAATTTACTGACCATCCAGCAACTAGCTTAGCTGTGCTCCCTGCACACAGCTCTCCATTAAAGCAACATTATGTAAGATTTGGTATTTTTTTTGTTATTTGGTGCCTCCACTTTCAGTGTGCGATTCACTTATACAGCGCTGTTGTGATTATGGACAGCAGTACATGTGCATTTGTTATGATTACATTACTTCTGAGCAAAAACTAGCAAGTCAACAATGTTGCTAACACAGCCAAATATCAAAAAAAGTGCAACAACACAAGACATAGCAAGCAGCTAATATCACTTATTAGTCCAAGCCAGCTTGGCGTCTGTCTGTCTGCAGCATTTTATTTCACTTAACTCTCACCTACAACTAAAAGCCCGTCAACATTTACTCTTGTTCAGCAGCCTCTTGCTCCGCCACTCTGTTTCTCTTCTTACCTTCCTCCATCATTGTCCTCTTTGGACTCTGCCATGATGTCCGTAAAGGCTACTGCTCCCATTTACATTACGGGACTTAAAACCTCCTCCTCCTGGCAATCCAGAGCTCCTGTGCTAGTGGTGTAAACACCAACACTCTTCAAATGCTCTGACCTCCATTTCCAGGCAGTGTGATGACTGAGCTAATAGCTAACAACAGAATACTGGTTGAATCGGACATTTTTTGAATTGGGGTTTCGAAATAATGGGCCATTAGAACAATGAGCAACAGATTTAGATAACCCATTTCAAAATAAAACAAAAAACACACTTTTGTGATCTAATTAAAGCCTATAAAAAAAACAGGAAAAAAGTTACCAATTTCCCATATTTTTGTTTTGTTTTCCAGATTAAATTAATTAATTGAATGAACAAATGATGCATTGACCTATTTGCCTTTACAAAAAGTTAAAATTAAATCTGGGATCGTAAATTCATAAAACAGGACTTATTCTGCTTTAGTAGTGCCAACAAAAATGCAATTAATCAAATTACCAAAAACCTTTTACCTACAGTGAACCTGGTACTTTTAGGGCCTGGGGTCATGTACCAGCTAATCCAGCTTTGCACTTTGTGATCTGTGAGTGCAGTATTAAAATCAGGGAAAGCATCTTTTAGAAGCATGACCAAATTAGCTCCAATTTGCAGGTGGCAAAGCTCACATTGCGATATTGCACATAAATTGGACACATTCCACCCACATTTCACATATGAGCAATATAAAGACATGAAGGGTGTACGTGTTATGAGAGATATCATTTGCACTTATGCAATCTCATATCTCCTCCTTTTTGTTCTGCGTGAGAGATTGCGTCGGAACATGGCCGTAGATCGAGTTTAGCAGAGCCAGTTTTCCCCTGCAGCTCCAGGCACTTCAGCTCCAGGCAGTTTCTTGGTGATTCTCTGCCAGCTTTGGCATCTCCATATGATCATGTATGGAGGGCTGTGCTGCGTACTGGAAGCTGACTGTTTCTTGTTGTTGAAATGGGACAGGGCCGTGGCATTTATAAAAACCACTCACAAAAATTGTGTGGTGGTCCATACTGCCTATTACTCACAGCGGCCCTGCGCTCTGGCTGAGGTCTCATTCTAAAAAGGCTGTTTACATGACACTGTTCGTTCACCTGTGTAACCTGTGTGGGCTTGTCTCTAATATATTGGACAATTGGCACTATGATGTGTAGCACTTGAAAACCTGCTTTCTATTGGAATAATGGCATATTTTCTAACCCTGCTGCTTTACATGTCTGCTGGAAGGATTTTTTTTTGTCTGAGTAACTCAACTATGAAGCTCACGAATTGGACCAAATGAGAGGATAAGCCAGATAGTTGTATGTACTATTTTTATCGATGAAATAATCTTTGATTTTCGCTCGCATTAAACTGTGGCAAGACATCTAGTTTCACTGTGATATATTAAGGATAAATTACTTTACACATCCTTCACTGACTTCTGTAAAAATCCAGTAATATCAGGCCACACGCGTAATACTTTGCTGTTCGTGTAAACGCTGATCACTGTTAAAGCTTAGTGGTGATTAAGAACTAAGACCTGAGAGGAATTCTTAGTGGAAAAAGATGATTTATGTGAAATCTTATTATGTGCTGTATTCCAGAGCCTTGTTAAAATGCATTAATGTACAAATAAAGACTAAACTTGATGGTGTATGGTGACTTACTTTGGCTTGTTTGATGTCTGTCTCAGCTGTCTTAACCCTGTTCTACACCGGGCGTGTTGCCCTGGGAGGAAGTAATCAACACTTGTATTAAAGTGCACTAATATATAGGCCACCCTACTGTATAAGGTAACTGAGGTTCATCAATATACATGAATCAAAGAGACCATAAAGAAAAGAACCCAGCATAAAGCTTAAAGCTGCACTGATCAATATTTTTGGTTTTTACAATAGATCAGCCAACTGTGTGTAACGTCAAAGGTTTTCTAGGTTTTCTAGTGTCTTATAGTTATTATTGCTTTGGTTTTATATGTCTGACATTACTTTTATTTTCACCTAAACTGCTCTAATACAGCCACTTTGCACTAACTGTCCCACACCTAAAGAATACTGACAAAGTTAATGACTTGCTGATGAAGATAGTAGAGTATTTAGCAGGTAAAGAGAAAGATATTTTTCTCAGGAGGTGGTGGAGACTAAAACAGAGCTAAAAGGTGAGCAAATATTCGACTCACTTTTATTTGGTATGTCACAAATGGTGCACAATGCAGCAAAGAAAACGGCCCAAGTGCAGACAACTGGGCAGAGTTCAGTGATTTGTTGGTGAAGGGGACAGGGAAGATCTGGCTGAGATGAGTGACTGAAGATCTGGCGGGAGCAACCGACTGATGATCCGGCTAGACTTTGCATCCTTGAACTGGCTGTCATCATCCATCAGTTTACAGATTGACTTCATGGTTTATCCCACCTCGACACAATGCGCATTTGGTACCAGGGACTTTTCTCAATTTTGTTTTACACTGCAGATGGCTCCCCTCAGTGTAGGCGGGATTCTTAACTGATTGTCAGAGAGATGCTGGGAGAAACTTCCATGTCATCATCTTCAAGGTGACACATACACACAGGAACAATCGAGGATGTCCTTTCCTTTTGAGATCTTTTCATCGGCAACCAAACAGATAAACATCTGCCCTTCATCCCCTGACCACAGCTTGGTTTTGTAGGCTGTCATTTTATAAAAATTGGGTCACAATTTGCAGTTGGTGTGCATGATGTCTATGTCACATAAGTGACAATTCTCTCTGACCAGACAGTGGTCTGCAGTGTTTTCACTACATTGTTTAGTATAGACCAATAGTGACACATGGATCAGGGTTTTTTCAGATCCACTACCATTATGCAGGCCAAACTGCACCACCCAACACAGAAAAAATGCGTTGATCAACAACCCGAACACAACCCCACCTGCAGATCCCTAACTTTATGAATTGTAGTAGCACAATTTTCAGGATAGTTAGTAGAACAAAATTGTAGCTTACATGTCGCAGCTCAACCCATGCATTACTATCAACCGAGGTGAAACCAAAACATGTAGCAGGTACCACTTAATATCCACAATTTTGCCAGTGGAAAACCAAAAGAAGAATAGTTCTGAACAATTTGTGCCGCGCTGTACCATGCAGTGGAAATACAGCAAATGACCCACCGTACTTGAGATGAGGAGGCAGAGTTTTCTGTGTAATGAGGGATTGTTGGCAACATTTTCGTTGCACTCACTTCAGGTTTTGCCTCTAAATAAAGTGGTTTGGATAATCTGGCTGAAGTGTTGCCTTGTTTACAACCTGCCTGGCTGTCTGCACTGAACTTGTTATAGCAATGTCATGATGTTCCCAGATCTCAGCAGCTGCTTAGGTGAGTATAATATTACCAAAAAGTGAATGTAAAACCCAAGTTGCATTAAATTGGAATGTCTAAGGAATTAAAAACTTCTTCTAATTAGATTTTTTACAAGGGTTTACTATGAGTAAAATAATGTAGAGTATGATTTATGGCTGAAGTGAGTTGTTTCCTCCTGTCCCCTCCTTCCCAGACACTGCAGAGACAGGCAGGCTGCAGGAGCACAGGACGCGCACAACATCGTAAACTGACAACAACAAGCGGCAAAACGTCCTCTGCTGTAAGTTGATCAGCTGTTTATAACTGTCCGTTGTCTGTCAATGTAAAGTTAAGCCTGTTATCCTGAAAACAAAAGCCCACTGCTCTGAAATAACACAATGTGATGAATTAAGTGGCTGCCTGTCTCACTGCTGCCAAACTCCCGTAACATTTTGCTCAGTTTAATTGTTATGAACATCTATGCCCTCTACAAGCTTATTAATGATTTCTTAAGACCCATAAACAGACACTTAACATGTTTCCCTGATCTTTCCACATCGTCGTCATTTTATGATTTATTACAGTAAATATATTACAGATTTCCCCTTTAACGGTCAGGTGATTTCACTGATTAACTGAAATGAAAATGAATTGTGGCAGTGACACACAGCTTGGTTGCCCAACCAAGAATTGCTCTTCCACAATGTCTTTATTTATGTTTACAGGCTCTCTCGCTCTCGCTCTCTCGCTCTCTCTCTCTCTCTCTCTCTCTCTCTCTCTCTCTCACACACACACACACACACGCTGAGCCCGCGGTGCCATCTGTGTATTAAATAGTACATGGTGTATGAGGAGTTGTGTCAGTAATGTAGGTCTGTCCATCTATTTAAGGCTGATTAATTAGAGCACTTTGAATAAGGCCAGAGAGAGAGAGAGAGAGACTACCATTATGAATAGTTAATCTATGTGCCAGTTCCACAGCCACCACAGGGACTGTGGTGATTTATTGGGCCAGATGACACAGTCTGTTTGTCACACGGTCTGTAAAAAATATATACAACCAGATTTACCGTAATTCTTGAACCAATTTGAACAAACTTTTCAGGATCAGTGCATTCTGAGAAAGATGGAGACTGATTTCAAACGTTTGCTCTGGTTAAATATAGATGTGCAGCCTGGTATATTTCACTTTGGTTATTTGTCACTCTCCTCACACTGAGACAGAAATACAATAAGTCTATATCACAGAATGACCATAATATGTCTGTAGGGACTGCTGTGGTCGTTGTTCTATAGAAGCTGCAAGTTGAGCTTCTTCCAGTTGAGAACCTGAGAACAGAATTCTGATTTGATTTTGAGACCTAATTTTATATAATTAGTGGGTTTTTTTTTTAATCATCCAAACTTGGCTGGGCTGTTAATAACACATTTCTGTGATGTGACAAACTCAGACCACGCATTTGTTGTTGCTTTACACAATCTGTAAGAAATTCTCAAACTGTTTGGAATGGATGCCCAGGAGAAAGAGTGTACATCTACTACAATTATGAATTTTGATCTTTTTGTTACTAAGTTTTCCTCAGAAATGTCAGTCAGCAGAGAAAGTTTATGCCTTTACTCAGTTGGCATCTTGTTTTTCAATCCAAACTTGCCACTGCCTGGAGATTTAAAGCATCCCCAAGCCTCGCCAAGCAATGACACTTTTTTAGAAATCCCTGTCTTGTTAAAGGTGCAGTGTGTAACATTTAGGTGGATTTATTGGCAGAATATGGCATAAATGGAATATAATACCCATAAGCATTAATGTATAGTCACCTGATAACAATAATTGTTGTGTTTTTGTTACCCCAGAATGAGCCCTTTATGTCTGTAGTCTGCCATGTTGCACCACACTGGTGGAGGTAAAGGGGGTATTTCCCCCCAGTACCCCCATGTTCTAAAAATCAATGCAAAAGTGCCCTCTTGGATGCCCCTAAATGTGGTAAGGTGCCCTCCCAGAAAATGTGATAAAGTGTCATATAGGCTGTCCTACATTCTAAAAAATTATTTTGCATCTATGTGCCTTTAAATGTCTAAATAGTTCCCTGTGTGTTTAATGACAGAGTAGTAGGAGTTGTACAAAAAACAATTTTAATCTGTAACTGTTTCACCTTAAATGCATAATGATTTTCACCGTGCTGGTGCCCCACCAAGCACAACTGGTGCCCCCTTTTTTTTGCCCCAACCCCTCAGACAGCCTGAGTCCGCCACTGTTTCACCACCATGTTTTTACAGTAGCCCAGCAGTATCAGATCTCAACAAACCGAACACTGGCTCTAGGTATGACCTTTTGCATTTTGCATGACTGTTGCGGCCTCCGTAGTTCCCGTACACGCTTGGAAGAGGAGTGAAACAATCATGTTTGCAATCTGCAAGCTCACTGCTTGAGGCCAATAAATCCTACGCACTCCTCCTAAGTGCTTAGGAACTTTTCGAAACAACAATCTGATCACCACGCCCACTTTACACGGTGATTGGCCAGGTGTGTAGGCAGAAAGTAGGCAGGATTTGAACTGCTCTCTCAAGTTCAATTTTTTTTTTTCCCTTCACACAACTACTTCCATCTTTTTCCGAGTTGACAACTGAGTGCAACAATATGAATGGATTGTCTCAGAGTTTGTGTCACTATTCCCATTTGTATGATTCATCATCATAAAGACTACAAAGAGACGCAGAGACACAGCGTTCTTGGAGAGAGATCAGCGAGGCAGTGGAATGCAGCCAGGAGGAGATTATGATGGTAGACATTCTACCCTGCCTTCAAGTGGGACTTTGCTAACCCTGTGCACATACACCTTTTAGTATTTATACAGCAGCTCAGTATTAAGAACCAGCAACTTAAATGAAGACTATGTATACAATTCAGGTGCGCAGTGTAAACAATACTAATAGCGCAAACAAAGAATTATTGAATGGATACACCCATTCAATAACCCAATCTCAATGTCTACCCTCACAGATTTTGAGTCTGCAAAGGCTTCGTTCTGTCCCACAGTCAAATAATCAAGTGCATGAGGGCTCTCTTGTGGACTTTTTGGCTAAATTCCTATCCGGCCCTTGCACACTGCCCCACATGTGTGAGTCCAGTCCGGTCAGCCTGAAGGGCGAGTGGGTCATAAAGCCCCACAACAGGGACTCTGCACTGTTACTGGTTCACAAGCCACACTCCTGTCAGGTGCAGCACCTCTGTTGTGTCTGCATTGGAGGAAACACCATGACAGATAGTTCTGTTACTTTACTTCAAACAAATGTTTTATAAGCTGTTTTCATGCACACATAACAGAATGACATGATGAAAAAATGTTCACCAAAACAGATGTGGCCAAAGAATTATTTGATATTTTATTATTTAATTAATCATTTTCTTTTCCCAAGCTTACCAGGAATGTAAAGAGTGTGTGGCATTTTATTGCCACTTACATCTTTGTCACTGCTCTTTAAGATTATCTTTTTAATATTTATTAAATTACAACATCCATCCTGATTCAGTGTTCCTGTTTCACTCAGAGAAAGTTGAGGACATCCCAAACCTCGTCGGTGTAGTGACGGCATCCCCATTTATTTATTTATTTTTCTTTTTATGCCTTTGATTTATAGGATAGCTGAATATGAGAGAGAGAGTCGGGGAATGAAATACAGCAAAGGGCCGTAGGCAAGAGTCGAACCCACAGAGCCTCACGGCCTCAGTACATGGGCTGAACGCTCTACCAACTGAACTACCAGGCCACCAGCTGCCCCATTAGTGAAGTGACCCTCTGTACCTGCAAGTGTGACTCCACACAGAGTCATCACAGAGTGGGAGTGTGTAGGAGCCGCACACTTTCTGTAAGTCTGCATTTCTGAATCACTCAAAGTTCATGGCGTTGTGACGTTAAACACAGGGTTACCAGGGGAACCCCAGAAGCGTTTAAAAAACTGTTTATACACTGCCTGGCCCCCCAAAAAATCCTTCCATTGGATAATTACTGCATTGATTAATATGTTTCCACTGGCAACATATCCTGTGGTCATAGAAAAGATGTTACTCTCTTTCAGAAGGGTCAAATTATTGTCCTGCATCAAGCAAAGAAAACAATTGAGGAGATTAATGAAACTACTAAAACTGGGTTAAGAACAGTCCAGCGCATTAAAACCTGGAAGGATAGTGGTGAACCATCATCTTTGAGGAAGAAATGTGGTTGGAAAAAATCTTGAATGATGGTGATCGGTGATCACTTAAACGTTCGGTGAAATCAAATTGTAAAAAAATCAACAGTTGAACACAGTTATGTTTAATATTGAAAGTAAGAGCATTTCCACACACACAATGTGAAGAGAACTGAAGGGATTGGGACTAAACAGCTGTGTAGCCTTAAGAAAACCACTTATCAGTGAGGCTAATCAGAAAGAAAGGGTTCAATTTGCTCTGGAGCATAAAGATTGGACTCTGGAGCAATGGGAAAAGGTCATGTGGTCTGATGAGTCCAGATTTACCCTGTTCCAGAGTGGCGGGGGCATCAGGGAAAGAAGAGAGGCGCATGAAGTGATGCTCCCATCATGCCTAATATCTACACAACCCTGTGGGGGCAGAGTTATGATCTGGGGTTGCTTCAGTTGCTCAGGTCGAGGTTCAGCAACATTATGAGCCCAAAAAATGAGGTCAGCTCACTACCTGAATATACTGAATGAGCAGGTTTTTCCAACAATGGAATTTTTCTTCCCTGATGGCACGGGCATATTCCAAGATGACAATACCAGGATTCATGCAAGAGACATCATTTTCACACATGGATTGTCCACCACAGAGTCCAGACCTGAACCCCACTGAGAAGCTTTGGGATGTGCTGGAGGAGACTTTACACAGCGGTCCGACTCTCCCATCATCAATACAAGGTCTTGGTGAAAAATTAATGCAACTGTGGACAGAAATAAATGTTGTGACCAGTGTTGGTCAAGTTACTTGGAAATAGTAATTAGTTACTTTAATTACTTTACTTTACTTCTAAAAAACATGATGCACAACCTGACCTCTATCCTCTATTCTTTCAGAATATTCCATCATATAAAATTGAATCAAATGAAACAGTGTCTTTTTTTTAAAACTTTTTTTGTTAGTTTCAGTCTTTTAGCTTCATGCACACTGCATCAAGCAAAAATTTAATTAAATGCAACAGTCTTGACTTGAAGAAAACTGTTGAACATTCAAACCTATTTTCTGCACATTCCACCATATTTTAATAAAATAAACACTGCATAAGCTTATCGAAATGATGCCATGGTGAATGCAATGCGGTAATCAAAGCTAAAGGTGGTCCAACAACACATTAGAGTGTGTGAGACTGTTTTTTTTTTGGCCAGGCAGTGTAGATGATGGTGTGGCAGGTTGTGTCCTTTCCCCCCCTCTCTGCCTCAGCCACTTAATTATCACCAGCTGGCTTCAATATTCACCAGCGTCCTGATTACTGGGCGGTGCAGCGCAGGTTATATCGAGGTGTGTGTACTGCTGCTCTTCATATCTCTTACCTCGCACCTGGTTGTTGCGTCAGCTTGCGTACTCACAAACAGCAACTTATTAAATCCCTGCTGCAGAACTGAATTCTTTACTTAAACCATTCAGTTTAATACGCTTTGGAAACATGAAACAACCTCTGACTGAGTATGTTTATATTTGTTTGTATGTGTACCCCTTTTTAAAATTATAAATATATTAGATATATTCGGGTCATTTTTGTCACTTTGATATGTCACAAAGTGTTGTCCCATTCCTGTTTTATACCATTGCCCTTGCAGCCTTTTGCACTGAAGCACCACCAGGTGATGTCAGCTAAAGTTTGTGATGGTTCGGGGCTTAAGGCTTTAGGGGGGACATCAGGACTGATCACAGAACACCATGCCACTATACAGTATAGGCCTGTCTGGATGTACAGACAGAATGTGTGAATGTGAACATGGATTTTTATTACTGATGTGGCCTGAGAGGTGTACAGAACAAATGTACCACACTTGAAAACAGGGTACATTTCGGTGGAACATATTATCAGTAGCAGTGGTGGGAGCCGTTGCCGGTAATGACCAATCAGAACACCTCTTTTTCTTTCCTTCTCCGGCAGCAGGGTGCCCTGTAATCTTAACAGGGTCATGATGTAAAGAACAATGTGGACTGCATCCACTGCGAGAGCTTCCTTTGACAGCAGAGTTACACTACAGGAGGTGCGGAATCACTGCAAATGACTACAAATGACACCTTGAGTATAATTAACTTTAGAGGAAGATACAGCATGTAATTATGATGCTTTTCTGGTCCTGGTACAACCTCTGTCGAGTATAGAAAACAGTCGAATAATCCTAAAGAATTAAGAGCCAAACATAGCCAGCGGAGAACCACATAATTTGGCTGCCAGCAGCTCTAGACCAACAATTTCCATAATTTTTTTTTTTTTTTTTTTTTTTACAGATCATGGTTCTTACTTAAAATTAAAGGCGTACTCTAGAGATTTAGTTGGAAAAGACACAAGAAAGAGATTTATATATATATATATTGCAGAGGCAGAGATACTCTGACTTTTATTCCCCAGAAAGGGTCAAGCTCCAAAAACACCAGGTTCTACACTTCCCAACTGGATAACCTCTCTTCATTAGGAATTCCTTGCCTGGTAAATGTCCATGTCGTTCAAACTGACATCCCCAATTTGTAATTTAGGCTCTCTGTTCTAAATTTGCGGTCTCTGGGCACTTAAGGGCTTTTTTTGGTTACTGTAACCCAGGTCCCATGTAGTTGAAATAAAGCTAGAGTGGGCAATACGATGAGACTGGGCCTGGGCTCGTTGTAGGGAAATACAACTTTTTTTATGTCTCTAATAATGTGCTTAAATAAAATTGATGACCACCACAACTGTATTTTAAATGCAAAATTATCCTTTCCCAGGTATTTATTCACAGAAATTAAATACAACTCAAATAAAATATTTGGACTGAAATAACAAAAATTTATAAGTTTG
>JAJHUR010117994.1:656-30283 GCA_027495735.1 Lutjanus campechanus | reverse complement strand
AAGATGTGTGTGTGTGTGTGTGTGTGTGTGTGTGTGTGTGTGTGTGTGTGTGTGTGTGTGTGTGTGTGTGTTTGATGTCACAGCCCTCGTGTGCTTTTAATATCCACAGATTTCTGCATCTCAGCCAATATCCTGCTTAAAATGGGCCCTGAAATCTGTCTTTTTGAGTTGTGTAACAGTGCATGTGTTTTTTTTTTATGCCTACAAGCAAAAACAGAGAGAGCTGCACGCTTTCTGTAGTGACATCCTCAATATATATCATCTTATTTTAACAGTTTAACACATACAACTCCAGCGAATCATCATCAATATCAATATTAAGACCACAATGAAGTACTTATGGTGTGCAGCACATGTGCAGTAGTGTTACATTTTTACCACTTTAACACCATTCACTACAAATACCGAGATTCTTTAAAAATAAAAAAAATATTGCTTAATTTATTGTGGTTTTTATTTCTTCATCAAAACAGATAAGCAGAGGTTTTATATTGTACTAATCTCATGCATACATACTGTGCCTATCCTTAAAAGGCACCACATGGTCACCTGAAAGCAGTCACCTCCGTTAATTGAATTAACTTCACCCTATTACCTAGCAAGTTAGGCCGATCCTCCTCAGGACCGGAAATATATTTAGCATCAGAATAAGATTGAGACACAAGTGTTAGAAAACATTATCTTATCATAGTATTCACCTTTATTTGACACAAGAACTCAACACGAACACTTTGCTGTAATGTGCACACTGCTCTCTTCATCATTTATACTGTATAATGTACTGTATAATACATTTGAGAAATCACTTAGTGAAACAGTGACGCTTTAAGACATGATTTTTGACTGGATCTGTCGTTCACTGGAGTTAAAGACACACCCCTGTTCATGGCCAAACATTAAGTAATTATAAATTATTTATTTTATGTTGCTTATGGTCACAAGCTCCTTATAACTCCAACAGCTTTATCAACAATTTTATATTTTGTTGATCTATTTCATATCTGTCTGTCCTGAGAGTGGGTTCTCTCCTCTGTGACTCATCCTGTGGTTTCTTCCATTTTTTCCCTGTTAAAAGAGTTTTTGGTAGAGATTTCACTAAAGTTTAATTATCCATCAATTTTCCATTTTTTAATGATGGTTAATGATGATGATTTGTGATTTCAATATAAATAAAATTTTACTTGACTTGATTTGACTTAACTCCTTCTGAAGTTTGTCAAAGCAGGTAAAGATAAAAAAAAAACCCAAACCAAACAAACATAAAAACTAACAGCATGTACTAATAACTGAGTCTGGCAGGAGAAGATAAAAAGTCATGATGCAAACTTGGCACAAATCCACAGGGAAAAATAACAAGTGAAGGCCGTCCCACTGAGAGTCCCAGGCTCTGATCCTGAGAAATGTTGCTGTTTGTCTCTTTTGGACAAATACAGAGATCAGTTACTCCGACAGAAGTAAATCCATACATCCAGCTTGGCCTTGTTCACTGCTTATGTGTGATCCCAGTCACACGTGGAAAACATCAAAAGTATAGTTTGCAAGTCTCTGCAGGTCATACAATGTTGCTGGATTTGTGCGGCTCACTGATTTTCACGAAATCTTCCCAGAAATTGTTCAGCTTTTCCCTTTAAAATGTGAAAAGTGAAAGCAAAGAGCTAAAGAAGCTCAACTAAGGAAAAACACAAAGTGAGGGGGGAATAAGAGGAAACAGTTAAAGCTGTCTTGGATCCTTTATGTTACTTCAAGCGTCGCTCTCCCTCGGGATTGGATGATTGTGGGACGGGCTGTTGACTCCGAGAGAGGTGGGGAAAAATGAAGGTATGTACGGGATGACGGTCATCAGAGGGCTGGACAGTGGGCTCTCATGTGGCGGAGTCATGGGGATGATGACGTCGTCCTGGTCCCACACGTGGAAGGCATTTGGGTGGGAGTGGGTGAGTGCAGGAGGCAGGTGCAGAGGGCTACCTCCTTCCACATCACCATCTTTTTTCATGCTGTCATCAAGTGGCCCCAGCAAACAGTCTGTGGATGGATAAAAGAGGAGAGATGGGAACCCAGAAATGTATCCCCACCAACCCCATCCCAATCCCCACTAGGTTAGAAAAAAAATGTAACTTCAGCTTGGTTGATGTTTTAGAAATCCAGCTTACACCAAGTTTGCTTGATTATTACTGCATTTTGCTTCATCTCATATTAATTAGTTGTCAACTATTAAATTAACCACAAACTAAGGCTGAACACTTTCGACAAATTTTTGTCGAAATTACAATATGGCCAACTGCAATTCTCAAATCACAGGTGGTGCAATATTTGTTAAAGGTGCGCCAAAATCTTATTTTAAATTAAATATTGTCATGTTGTAGTGTCCTGGCCTACACATTATATTCTCCAGACGTGACAAAACATCTTTGTTTGGTACAGATCCCCGCAAAATCACAGTGTAATCATTTTAATTTTTTTTCCAAAGAAAAAGATTTTTTCAGTCAAAATAGTGGCAATTAGATATTTTTTTCAAAAGCATTGAGCCCTATCGCCAACTATTTTGGTAACTGATTAATAAATTTGGGCAACATCAAAATTCTCTGAATGTAGCTTCTTAAATGTGAATATTTTCTGGTTTCTGGCCTTTCAACAAGGCCTCTGTAGACAGTCTCCAGTCAGAATATTCTGGAGACTGTCTACAGAGGCCTTGTTGAAAGTGTCTTAACTTTTAACATCTGTACGTGGTATGGGAATCTGGGGGCTAAGAACAAAAATAGACTGTCCAGAATCACAAGCATGGCTAGTAAAATTATTGGCAAAGAGCAAAAACAACTGGAGTGTGTACATAAAACACAGGTAAAGCTAAAATCCCAACATATGGTGTCTGATCCTGTGCACCCTCTTTATAAAGAATTCATAAAATTGCCCTCGGGCAGACGTTATAGAGCCGCTGCAGCAGCTAAGAATATTTATAAAAAATCTTTCATCCCAAATGCAATAACCATGCTTAACTCATTAACGTGATCTAGATTGCAGCCTGTTATTGTTTGTACTGTGTATCTTCTGTTTTTTTTAAATTTTTTTTTATCATGTGTAATTTAATGTGATGTATTGTTTTAAAACCAACCTGTGAGGCTGAAGGCAAATTTCCACATTTGTGGACAATAAAGATGATTATTATTATTATTTCTGTACTCTTCTATGACAGTATACAGAATAGATTTGTTTTGTGGACATTTGTAGATATTGGGCTTTGGGAAACACTGACTAACTTGTTTCACCATTGTCTGACATTTTATACAACTAACTGATTAATCTGCAAAATAACTGGAACATTAATTGATAATGAAAATGTTTGAAACATGTTTTAAATGTTGAATTTGGGATAATAATGTATGTATTACATTTATCTTTTTAGAGGTATGATTCCCAAGATTCACATATAGATTTAATGCAATCCAATAGGTATTCACTACAGTAAAATTAAAGAATGCCTGATCACCTCCTCATATATAATACTTTACAAACTTGGGGTAGCATATGATACTAAACAAAAGCAAAACTATAAGATGAGGTGACAGATACAGTACATTTCCCCTCTGTCAGGGGATATCTACTAACAGCACACCATTTTTGAGTGCATAATTAAACTATGTTTGAATACAATTGTTTTATTCATCATGTGTTCAGAAGTGAAAGCCTTTGGATGTTAAAGTGCATCATGTCAGTGCAAATGTCTTAATGGTACTTTATATGCAACATGTTTATTGTTTACCCTCTCTAGTTGCAGGATGCATGATGAAAACATATGTTGTCAAACTTATATGATGCTTTTTAAATAGGTGCATGTGGCTAGACAGCACAAAATGACAAGACTTAAACTAATGCAGAGGTCAAAAAGACTTCTGGTATACAACTAAGGCTGAATTCAGATGAGACATCTACCTCTAATAGACTTGAGTACCTGTTATGTCCAGCAGGAGGTCTTTGATGAGGTGGCCTACGATAGCATACGCCACAGCAACCACAACCAGGGCGGCCATCAGGAGGTAGAGAACAGATTTAGGTAGCTGGATAAGGTCCCTGGGAGGAGGCTTGTACTCTTTGTACAGAGGCTCCACATTATGTACCAAGTATTGGAATGACAGTCCGCCTTCATCTGTGTAGTTAAAGCGATCCATATTCCCAGTCTCCTCTCTTCTTCCTCCAGTGAGTGGTAGTTATTACTCCATTATATTCAAAGTGAAAATGCCCCCAATTTGATTGATCCACTTGCTCAAGTGTCACTCCCTAAAATGCAAAGAGGCAACGGCAAAGTCAAAGTCTGCTACTTAAAAAGTAAAATATTGATACTTTATAGTTTAATTAACTGTAGCATAAGGCAGATGGAAGAGCGTAGTGCAAATATATTCTATTTGAATTTACTTTTTATCTACTTTTTAAGGTATAAAGTTTTCTGACACCTGACCATGAAAATAGGTCAGTGAGGGAATTCACCCACCTGTCAAGACCAAGGCTGTGCAGCTTCCACTTTAAACACATCTGGATCTTTGCAGTGTCACTTCACCAACATGTCTCCAGCAGTTCATTGCTTTCATCAGCATCATGTTGTTATCATCAGTCCATCCTCCCTCCACCAGACATCAGGACATGTCAGACTGCCTCTGTGTCCCTCTGCTCTGTCCTCTGCGCTGAAATAATCCCGACTGTGGGCGGTGACCGAGACAGAGAGAGATGAAGGGAGGGATTACACCTCCAATCACAGCAACGATCAATCAGTCCCTCATCCCATCCCTGCCCCACTTAATCCACCACAGACGATCTGTGTGAGTGTGGCCTTTCTCCTCTATAATACTCACAAACGTTATATCCACTCAACCACCCACACACATGCACACATAGATGAAAAAACACAATCTTTGTCTCAAATTCTTAGTTATCCAAAATAAATAAATCCTTAAAACTTCCTTATTAATTCACTAGTCTGTAAAAATGCAAGAGGTTTCTATCGTCCTTCTATCCTAATATTATTTTGAATTTGATGTATGCTTTATGGATTTTTTTTTAAAAATTTGCTGCTGAAGTACCTGAGTTAATCCAATAGTAAAAATTATATCTAAAAACACAAAATAACACAGACTATTATTATCTGATGGAGTATTAAGGCCACGGGTTCTGTTAATTCGGGTCAAACAGCCTTTAGAGTACTGCTATTGTGCTTGTTGGCTCATCGGGAATGGGACCTAAATTTGTGTCATTGGTAACACTTGTGTTTACCATCATTATTTTGCAATGTAAGAATATAGTTGAAATGTTGGTACCATGAAAACCATAAAAAAAATATCATATATATTATTTTATTATTTTATTTTATTTTATTTTTTACAGAGTGACGTTGTTGCTTACTTTACTTACTCGGTCCACCACTGTTTTCCAGGTGAGAACATGTCATTTTAACCATAAACTATATTAAACCTTAATATTTAATATAATATTTAATGTTTTACGTTAAACACATGAATATAAAATAGGTCGCGTGGGTTCGGCTTGTTTAACAACATAAGCAAAGAAAGAAAAACACGGACTAGCTAACGAGGTACAGCAGGCTACGTTAGCACATATCAAACCGACGCTAACGCTAGCTACAATGCGCACATAAATATAGCTACACGTTTATTAAGTGTAGATAGCTAATGTATACTAGTACACACAAGGGTAACGCGTTAAGTGCTGTATATATTTCTATCATACAAATTTGCTTGCCACATACTGTATTCTGTAAGCGCATAACTATAAATACCCTATATTCTGTGGTTTGCAAGTGTGAAGCTAAAGGTAGCTGCTAACAGGGGTTAGCTATAGCTACAGGTGTCAGTATCTAGCTGTAAGTGGGAATTGAGCCATCTCTTTCTGCTATCACATATAGTCTTCTCAGAAACACACAGCTCATTGTATCAAAATTTTAATTATTTTCCCACTAAATTTATTTGTGTTCTTTTTAACAGGTGTGTCTTTTTTCAGATTTAGTCCTGCAGAGTAAAACAGACTAAATGGATTTTTTCTTTGACCTGCCATCCACCTCACAGTCCACTCCTAACAGCAGCGGACATGAAGAGTCTAAGATGGTAATATTTTAATCATATAAAGCAAGCTAAAAACACAATAGTCCACAAATGTTATATTTTTTTGAAAAGTTTTTGAGAAATATATTAACTTGTGGGAGCACAATACACCTGAAAAAGGTACAAAGCAGATTTGTGAACAAGTTTGCATCCTCTGAGAATAAGATGCCACAGCATGGTTTGTTTCAATCATATATGGATTTCATGATGTTAACTTTTTTCACAAAGTCAACATTTTGTTCTCTGCAGAGTAATACAGACAAAATGGATTTTTTCTTTGACCTGCCATCCACCTCACAGTCCACTCCCAACAGCAGCGGACACGAAGAGTCACAGATGGTACTATTTTAATCTGTAAAGCAAGCTAGAAACACAATAGTCCACAGCATGATTTGTTTCGATCACATATAGATTTCATGATGTTAATTTATTTCCCCACGTCAACATTTTGTTCTCACAAGATGTAAAAACAGTTTTATGGGGACAGGTTTTTGGGATCTGTGAAATCATACTTGTACAGTAAATGTCTGTGGTGGTGGTGATGGAAGAGTTTATAGCTGCTTTATTCACTGTCCTTGGCAATACAGACAGCAGACCCAGAATCACCAAGAAGGAAGTGCTCAAACATGAGCATGAGTGAGACTGAACAGCAGCACACCAGGTACAGAATTACCTTTTCAGTCTAAAGTGAAAAGACAGTACATGTAGTAGCTATACTTTCCATTTTACTGTCAGTTTGCCCCAGGATGAACAGTATTCTGTTGCTTCTCAATGAATAAGACATTTAGGTTAAAGCCACATTCAACCTGCATTCATGTCAGCATCTATTGTAGCTCAGGCATAGAAGACATCAGCAGAAGAGTGCAGAATCTGATAGAAAAGACTAACGACAGCCGCACCAGTGACCAGAAAGTGATGGACAGCTTTCAAGAGACGTTAATAGAGAAGGTATGTTTATATTTATTGTTTTTAATTAACATGATCAGTGAAGTCACATAAATGTGCTAGATTTAGTCATACAGGCTAATTTTCATCTGCAGTCCCTGTGTGTGTGTGTGTGTGTGTGTGTGTGTGTGAGAGAGAGAGAGAGAGAGAGAGATAGAGAGAGAGACATGTCTATACGTGGTACAAAACTTATTTAATGCTTCTCATCCTATTCTTTATAGTGCTTTAATCCAGTGATATGCAGGGTTTGGACAAAGTCTTGAAAGTTTAGAAAATGCTTAATTTTAACTGTAATGTTTTCAGGGATGCTTGAAGTTTAATATACTCCAGATCCTTGATCTGATCCTTTCATCCACCTAATCACTCATGTAAACCAAAAATCTATTAATATTTGAAATGATGTCATAGTTCATAGCTCACAGAGATGAGTCCTCTGTTTATTGAATCATGATTAAAGCATACAATCCAAGTTAATATGAACAGCTAGTAAAATAAACAAAGTGTAATGATACATTATAATTATACGTGATAAAGACATTGTGAGTCTGGAATTTTTTTGGTTTAAGGTACCTTGAAAGTGCTTGAAAAATTTTATTTTACTCTTAAAGAGTTGCTCAAATCCTGGCTATTTACACACTTACCCAATACTGGGTAATGACTGTCGTGATTGGCTTCAGGGTATTTAATGCTTTAACTGTGGGTTGATAGATTTCCAGTACTGTCCCTGTCCACTGACCCTCTGATCTGGTCAGTGGTCTGATGTTTTCTTTTGCTCCCCAGGTGACAGAGGTGTGTCAGCAGATGAAGGAGCATATGTACACGGTCTACGAGGAGAACAGTAATGAGATGCAAGTGAAGCTGCAGGAGCTGACGGAGGTGCTGGAGAGATGCACTAAGCTCAACATGGAGCTCATGGAGGCCAACCAGGCGCTGGCCAGCCTCAGAGCAGGCCTGGCCATTAGCCAGCTGTCAGAGGCCTGATAACCTGCTTATGGTGTCTGCATTTTTTTTGAACTAGTTCATGTGCTATTCAGGATCAGTTCATGTGCTTGTTTGTTTAATATTACATTGAGTATTCAGAATTGCTGACTTTGTCGAGATAACTCCTCTTGGTTTCCTCTTTTTCTAAGAATAGATGGTTGACTGTGTCTTTGTTGTATAAAACAGTAGTTCAGGTTCATAAACAACAGCTGAAGTTTCATTTTAGTTAGTTTAGTTTAACTTTATGTTTAATTACAGCCTCTGTTGATTCAATAAATTAGAACAAAATGATCAAATTATATGTCTCTCAGGTGTTGACATTTTTATATTTGTTATGTATTACAATACAACATTGTGTCTGTTGTACTTTTGTATTTCATCAGAACTCACAATGTCTCAGCACAGATATGCAGTTCTTCAACCCTATAGTAACTAACATAACAACGTAACATGTCAACAGAAAATAATTAAATTTTAATAAGGCACACAGAATCTCAGCTACACTCGTTCATATCTACTTACTCATTCAAAGCCATTTATTTACATATTATTCAGTTATCACAAAATAAACTCAGAATGCCATAACTTTAACATGCACATGCCTAACCAGTACCTGAAGTATATTTCAGGCACGTTAACTGTACAAATGTCACAACAGTTGGACCCATTGCTTTGTTAAGTTGACCTTACATATTCACCAAAGATACGAACAAGAGCAGTAATAGACTCCTCCCATCAATAGTTTGAAAACGTATAAATGTAATGAGGTATTTGTAATTTTCCCACCAGGCAAAGCTCCAGCTCGTGTTTCTACGCATATAAGTTTTCCTAATGAGGCCACGTTTGTCAGAGGTTAGATAAACAGGTCGTACAGTACAAGTCCATTTTAAGAAGATGGAGAACCTTTACTTTCCAACAGTGAAAGACTGCAGTCCAGTGATGGCTCTGCCCAGGATCAAGGCATGGATGTCATGAGTTCCTATGAAGATCAATGAGAAAAAACATGATAAGTTCCTTTTACATGAGGAGATACTTGAGTTGTCAGTAAAAATGATGGTATTGTTCTGAAATGCACTGTATTATTTATAAATGGTATTGTCCAAAGTATATTCAGTCCTCTTTAGTTATGCCAAAACATATTTTTGAGTTTTTTAATTGTAATTTGGCAGAAAAAACCCATCTTGAACTATGTGATTTGATTTGATCAAAAGTAGATCAACATGACAATAATAACCTGTAATAATCTCTGCATTGCTGACCTCTGGTGGTGGACTTATGTAATTGCAGCTCAAGTTTGAAGTCATTTTCACTGCAACACTTCCTTTTGTTGGTGCTTTTGAAAATGTAAAAAATCTAGACTGGATCCAACCACTGTTGTGTGCCTACCCTCGTATGTGTTGACGGCCTCCAGGTTCATGACGTGACGGATGATGTGGTATTCATCTGCGATGCCGTTTCCTCCCAGCATGTCCCTGGCTTGTCTGGCAATATCCAAAGCTTTGCCACAGCTATTCCTTTTCAGCATGGAGATCATCTCTGGCGCTGCTCTATAAGGAGATTAAAGGAAAACTATTCTCTTATTTTTTGTCAAAGAGAGGACCAGTGGCTAACAGAGGCCAAAACAAAGGTGAAAGAAATGTCTAGACAGAAAGAGACGACTCACTTCTTCTCATCGATCAGTCTCCCCAGGGTCAGACATGACTGCAGGCCAATCGTGATTTCTGTCAGCATGTCAGCCATTTTCTTCTGCATCAGCTGGTTCCTGGCCAGTGGCACCCCAAACTGGATTCTGATTGGAGGGTAGAGAGACATGAAAACTAATCCTTCTCGAGAAGAGCTGAGGCTTGCAGAACAGGAGAAGACAAATCTGTATATATACACTATGGTAATGTTAATGTTCACACATTCTCACTGGGTTTGGATTCTGTTACGTCTGTTATGTCCTTGACTTTAGCGAACACATGAACTGTTGACAGAACATCCTGTACCTGTCCAGAGTGTACTGACGGGCAGCATGGAAGCAGAATTCAGCAGCTCCCAGAGCTCCCCATGCAATGCCATACCGGGCATTGTTTAGACAGCCAAAGGGACCCTGGTCACAATGGTCAACAAAAGAAATTTAAGACATTAGCACAGAGTAACATGTTGTAATAGTTAAGTAAAATTTAGAGTCAAGAGTCAAACTTGATCTGAGAGAGCAGCAACTTACAGCTAGGCCAGACACATTGGGCAGCAGGTTCTCTTGGGGAACTTCCACTTCATCCATCAGGATCATGCCGGTGGCAGACGCCCTCAGTGAGAACTTGCCCTCAATCTTGGGAGTGGCAAAACCCTTCATTCCACGCTCCAAGATGAAACCACGCACCCTGCCATCCTCACACTTGGCCCACACCACTGCGATGTCTGCCACAGGGGAATTTGTGATCCTAGCAGAGGAAGGAGAGTGAAAAAGGATTTCAAACATCAACTGGATGATAAGTATTTCACAAAGGGTCTGGCAGCGAGTGCAGACCCAAGATTGATCATCTATCATTAAGCTACCCCAAAAGAGAGGAGCAGACTCAACTCATGTGAAGTACAGTATCTGTTTGGATTTTTTTTTTTTTGTACACTTTATATGAAGGGGTATGCTCTGTGCAAGCCAATGATGTCTTTGTTATGACAACTTGACATTAACCAAGAGAACATAATCTGTCAATGTCTCTGTAATGACACCTTGACATCAAAAAACTTACAGAAACTATTTAGCTTTATGTTCCAGCATTACATTATACATATGTGGTTGGTTTTAGTCCTTTGGTCTTTGATCTCAAGTAAAGTGGTACTGTTTGGACTTGTCATAAAGATGTCATTAAATGTTATAAGGCCAGTTCGACAACAGAGTACAGTACGAAGGTCATTTAGTTTCCAGAGTTAGCTGATGGAATTCAAGCGGTTAGCTAGTTGGCTTGTTTGCTAAAGTAGGCTAACTGCTGTCTGTTGTTATCTCTAGCTGGCGTTAGCCGTGGAGCTAGCCATCTAAATATCTGACTCATCCTCAGAGTGTCAGGAGCTACACGCAGCAAGAAAACCATGTCTGTACTGTATTCCTTATTAAAGTCGTCACCGCCAGCCAAATTAGACTTTAACAGGTTATGTTGTTCTGGTTTATGTCAAGCTGTCATAACAAAGACATCTCAAATACTGTCAATTTAAAAAATGGCATAATTAACAAACTGACACTAAATAAAATTCATAAGACTTCATGTTCATGACAAATGCCATGACATGATTATGACAGTGTAATTAAAGTCTTATGCACAGCCCTTCAAATAAAATGTTGCTGGATTTTCATACATAATGGCAGCACTGTAATGAGTTTTTTTCATGTTATTGGTCTCAAAATACCAGCAGCCTGCTGCATCAGCTATGTGTAAGTTAAAATATTGTATACAGTTAAAAGCAGTTGCACCACAGAGATAAAACACAACATGACTCCAAATAAAAACTAAATAGTTACACATGTACCTATAGGGTAAATGTAAATCAAAAAATGTCAGAATTATACCCACTAATGGTAAAAAGCTGTTTTATTGCCACACAACATAATTTCTTTCATTAATTGCACGCTGATTCACAACACAGTAATCCAGTTTCTTATTTATTGATTTGATATTTTAATATTGATCTAGCTTACAACAAAATGCTTCGATGTGGCTCATGCCAGACAGAAAGCTAATGTGTGCGTAATCACAATAAAGGAACTCTATCTTCAATTGTTGATTGGTCACATGCCTTTATGTCCAAACTAGTTACAACGCAGCCTATGCCCCAAGTAACTGTATGTGCAGCCAATTTTAGTGGGTGATTTAGTAGTTAAATCAAAAAGGTGACACTGGGACAGAATAAACAAACAACAACCATCTCACATGGTGCCATCGAAAGCACATTGTCCATCCATTGTTCATTGTCCAGGTCTGGCGTTAGTAGCTTGTCCCATTCTAAGTCAATTAGGAGTTTTGAAAGAACACTCGTATATGTGGGTCTACCTACCAGGTCTTGGCTCCACTGATGGTGAAGGTGCCACTGGATGGGTTGTATTTGGCCTTTGTCTCCATACTGCTGGGATCGCTGCCGTGGTTGGGCTCTGTCAACCCAAAGCAGCCCAGGATTTCTCCACGAGCTGCGCAGCAAACGAAAACATGAGAAACAATCTTGAGACAGTTCTTTGTCATTTTTAAAATGTATACAACTGTAGAAAAATTTTACTCTTACCAAGCCTGGGCAGGTACTTCTCCTTCTGGGCGTCTGTGCCGTATGCATTGATAGGGTGCATGACCAGTGAAGACTGGACACTCATGACTGACCGATACCCACTGTCCACTCTCTCAACCTCCCTGGCAATCAAGCCGTATGCCACATAACTAGTGCCTGCACAGCCGTACCCTGCAGGGGAAATAAAACACAATGTTAAGTCCTACAAGTACTCTAAATATGACACAAAAGCATGTAGTGTTTGAAGACACTTACAGAACAAAAAGACAATAAAAACAACATTTTACAACTGTAAAATCTTTAAAATACTGTATAAGATAACAGTTTTTAAAGCAAAGGATTCAATTACTCTTAAATTATGTAGGACAAAATAGTGATAATGTATTTTTGTTTCTGTTTACCTTTAATAGTTGGGCCCAAGACGCCCAGCTCTCCCATCTCGGAGACAATCTCACGGTGGAAATCTGTAGCCCGGTGCATGTTGAGAGAATAGAAACTGTCCATCAAATATTTTGCAGAAAATAAATGCAAATATTTTGTCCTATGCTGATATTTTTCTTCATAATCTACTCCAAAAAGACAGCAGACTATGCATACATAATAAAACTTCAGTTCAGATTCTTTGAGCTAGATATAGATTAGTTTATATGGTCTGGGGATCAGCAACCTGCGGCTCTTTTGCCCCTCTTCAGTGTCTCCTTGGGCCTTCGATGAAACATTATATGGAAATAAATAACAGTTATACTTTCACATTTTAATTTTCATTTATCATTGTTATACACTGATTTTAAAAAAAGGTTTTATATTTATATACTTGAGTAGCTTTAGGTACAAAAACTATTCAGGTTTAGGAGCAAAAAAATACTTCGGTAGGTTTAGTCATCCAAAACACTTAGGTAGCTTTGCAACTACTACTACTTGGGTTTACGAACAAAACACACGAGTAGGCTTAAAAATATTGTTGGGGTATGTCTCAGGACGTGTGTCGCGTTATGAATGTCTTGTAATAAAATGGGTTTGTCTTGTACTCTGTGAGGATGCAGAATGACCCTGATCAAGGTGGCTAGTCTTGAGTCCCTGTGACCACCTATGGATGCCAAATCCAAAAAAAAAGACAGGTCTCAGGGGAAAATAGAGAGTTGAATGGTTACAACTCCAGACAGATTTTTGGGGGGGAGGCTCTTTTAAGAGTAAACATTGCTGACCCTTAATTTAGTCTAACAGATATAATTCCTTTGAACGCTTTGATTATGGCTGTGTGCTTTGCTTACGTTCATGTCTGTTGGCCATGAGGATGCGGGGCATGAGTTTCTCCTGACAGTAGTCACGGAAGGAGTCCCGGATCATGATCTCCTCCTCTGTCAGCTGACCCTCCAGATCCAGGGCGTCCTGCCAGTTGAATGGCATCTTGGCTGAAGGTCAAAATATACACATACACACACTCAGTCATACACAGTGGTTATGTCACTGTAACATGTGACATGAAAACGTGTGAAAGAATCTGGACGTACCAGGTTCAACTCATTAAAACTTTACTTACATGCCTTTGCTGGCTTTCTTATTTCTTCAACATCTGAAGGAAGAAAAATAAAAAAAATGTTGAGTCCAGTGGATTCCTCATCATTTTACACAAATTTAAACAACTTATTTCAGTTTTCACCTCCTATGTGTTCGTTTTTTGTGGACAAAAATTAAGAGGATGTTTCCTACACCCTGGCACAAAGACTGTCACTCCAACCTTTATCTTACCAGTTCTTTATATACATCAAAAAATTAAGAATTAGAATCCTTAGAATACTTAGAATACTTAGAATTACCTTTGGGAGTTGCCACAGCTGTGCCCTGGGCTCTGGACACAGTGACAGCAGCACATTTTTGGCTGTTGGAGAGCAGCCGGGTGACAGCACCTCTGAGAGCCATATGTTTACTGAGCATAGAGGAAAAGGAGATATTAAATATGTTAAAGTTGTAATATTTTTAATATATATATACAAAGTAAAATCATATTTCCCAGTTAATGGACACACTGTTATGTAAGAATTTTGTAGACTGAGTTGCCAGACCAGTGAAAATCAGGAAGGTTTGCCAAAATATAACATGTATTACAATTTCCTTAATTACTTATGTAATTAGAATATTTGTTCTTTCCAACAGGCTCATAAACAGACTTTTTGTCTGTATTATTACAGCATTATTATCACTCCAAATAGAGTGAAAGTCGTGGTTTGGGTATTGATTAGGCACTGGGTTAGAATAATATTTAATCTGTTTTCATAGTTCTTCTGGATGCAAGAAAATTAAAACAAAAAAACAAAAACAAACACAAACTGCAGGCCGTTTATAATGTCTGACATTTGTAGAACATTTTGAGAACAAAGCAGCATGCTGCCCCCCTCCCCTCTCAAATCAACTTATCCGTGCAACAATGTAAACATTTAGAGATTTTTAAAGGAACCCTTGGTCTAAACATCCAGTCGTACAATACCTTTTTCCTCTCGTTAACTTTCACTGATGATCCGATGACTTTTCCGCGGTGAGCTGAGCGATAAAAGTCACTTAAATAACACTTCAGCCGGTGCAACGTCACATGGATACGTAACGTTGAACATGGGAGCTCTTTTCCTCCATGACAGATGAGGCAGAACGCGCTGACTGGAAGTTATGTAACCGACTTTGGACTGAATTTATTTGCAGAAAAGTAATTTTATTAAACAAACTTGCGGAGTTTGCCCGTTGGGGATGTCTGGTACTGCTTCCTGTGCCGCGCACAGCACAATATTTTCACTTCTCACAGGTGCGTGAATTCATTTTTCAACACACTTACACACTCAAAATGGCGTTTATGGAGTGCTGTGGGAGCAGGGTGTGTGGAGGGTGTCGACCCACCGCCTTCCAGCTTATTGGCTGGTAAAATAAGGAGCCATGTACAGAATGTGTGAGCGCCTGTACCGAACTTTTGTAAGTGACACTGCAGGTGACCGTGGAGCCAGACACCAACAGATACAAACAACAGCAACTACAACAACAACACTCATATCAATAATGTAAATGCGAGGGAAAGAACTAAAGGAAGGAAAGCAAAGGCGCTCAGAAAACTCAGAAATGTAGGATGGTTCAGTTAGTTGGTTCACTTTGTTTTTTTTAGTGGGTGGGGGGCCTCCCCAGGGAAGGTTCAGTGAATGAAAATAAAAGAATATCACAGTAGTTGTTACATTATTATAAAAAGAATATCACTTTGAACTAGCTTTTCAACCAAATTTAGGCTATTCTAAGACACAGTATTGAGGAATTTTATTGTTTTTCCAACTTTCCCAGAATCAGAAAGTAATAAATGCCTTTGGACAGACTTTTTCTATGTTTTTACTATAGTGACAAGTCATGTAAAACCGCAATATTAAGCGATCTTTGCTAAATTATGAGTGTGTGAAATCAAATGACAAGCCTGATCCCATAGACATCGATGAATTGAACAAAACTTAAGAGAGTAATCCGCGTTGTGCTTTTTCCAGACTTTGTCTTAGGAGGCCCACAGTCCCAGACTTTGAAAACAACTGGGTTGGTTTATAAATATATATAAAAGGACAAATGGACAAATGCCAGTAGTTCAATATATGACATGGTCATCAGCCTAGTCGTGCCCTGGATTTTAAAAAGAAAAGACAGACAGCCTTTTACAGTGTAACCAGATATTAAATCAGTTGACTTTGCCAAGAAAAATGTAACCAGGAAGCTTGATAACATTAATTTATTTCTTGTTTGACTGATTGTCTGTTATTTCAGATGTGTGAAATGCTCCCTTGATTTTCTTTAGACACCTGATAACATTTCATACCTTTAAAATATTCATTGCTTTACTGGCACACCCACACATGACAAAGCAGTTTCCCGTCACAGTTCACCTTTCAGCCAACTGAGTTACATAAAAACATGTGACAGTCTCTCTCAAATGTTTGACTTTCAAGGGAATTTTTAATTTTTGCTGTGGTGTTTGTTTTTAATTTTTTTATAGGTTACAGAGTTGTTGCATGGAGCAAGACAGAAAATAAGAGATTTGTCATTTCTCTGCTACTTCTCATGAAACTTAAAATGAAATTGTGTTTCCAGATGGTTGCAACAGTAGGCTTGAGTCTGAATAGATTACTCAGGGTATTCTGCTCCTGTGATCCAAATTGTATATGAACTTCAGTCTCATCTCGTGAGTTACAGGAAAAGGAATAATTTTGTACTCAGTGTAGTGGAGACTGTTATATTGTGAAGCAATATAATTAATCAAATAAGTCAGTCAATGGATAAAAGTGTAAGTATCAAGTATC
Organism: Lutjanus campechanus; assembly: GCA_027495735.1. Lineage (NCBI taxonomy): Eukaryota > Metazoa > Chordata > Actinopteri > Lutjaniformes > Lutjanidae > Lutjanus > Lutjanus campechanus. The sequence goes on along the minus strand of JAJHUR010117994.1, from coordinate 13,686 downwards.
AAAAGACAAGTATTGTCCAGAATGTTGTAGTAGTAGTAGTAGTAGTGATTATTTTCCTTCCTTTATTGAACATAGAAAAGTAAACAATTAGTAAACATACATGAAGTGGACATTCTAGACTCAATGTGTTAAGTACACATGTCAATCAAATAAAACTGAAAAAAGAAGCAATTAAAAATAAAAATGAAACATCCAAACATAACATAAATAATGACACCAGTACAGTTAATATACAGTATCTCAATCAGAGAACCTAAATCAGAGGTTCCAGTAAATAATTAATTAATAATATAATATGACAGTATGTGGCCATTTTTATTTTTTTCATGAGGAACAAGGTATCACTGTGCATATTAAATTAAATTTATATATATATATATATATATATATATATATATATATATATATATATATATATATATATATATATGTATGGAGGCTTGGGAGGGACAATTTTTCCTTATGAATGTGAAATTTATCAATACAATTTACAAGATTTGTCATGAAACTCAAAGGCTTATTATTGCCTATAGCAATGTTACATAATTGAATTGTTACTCATGCATTAATTTGAGATCACTATTTAATGTATTGGTCCTACTTCTGCTTTATGTGCTACTGGGTAGTTTCATTTACCCAGTAGATGAAACTGAATCATGTTTTACATGCTGATCATATGTTTGTATGGAAAATGCTTTAATCAGCGAAGTAACTGTACAAACCCTGATTCCAAAAAAGTTGGGATGTAAACGTATGTAGAAACAGAATGGATTGATTTGCAAGTACTTATCGACTTGAATTCAATAAAATACAGTACAATGACAAAGACTAGACAAAAAAGGACAAAGATATTTAATGTTCAAACTTCAAAGTGATAAACTTAATTGTTCTTATAAATATACACGCATTCTGAATTTGATGCCAGCAACACATTTCAAAAATGTTTTGACAGGAGCAGCAAAAGACAGGGAAAGTTGTGTAATGCTCAAAAAACACCTATTTGGAACATTTCACAGGTAAACAGGTCAGTTGGTAACAGGTGACAATATTATGATTGGTTAGCAAAGGGGCATCCTCAGACAGCTCAATCACTCACAGACATAGATGGGGTTCATCACCTTGTGGAAAAGTGTGGGGTCAAATAGTCCAACTGTTTGAGCACATAGTAAAAAAATAAACCTGCTAGAAGTGTAGGGATTTCATCATCTACAATCCATAATATCATTAAAAGATTCAGAGAAATCTCTGCGCATAAGGGGCAACACTAACCAACGCTGAATAACAGTGACCACTGACCCCAAACCCACATAATTGTATAAATGACACTACGTGGGCTGGGGAACACTTCAGAAAACAAATGCAGCAAAGGATAATGCCATATTGACAACATCCAGAAAAACGTTGCTGGCTTCTCTGGGGCCTGAGCTCATCTGAGACAGACTGATGCAAAGTGGAAAAGTTTGCTGTGGTCTGACGAGTCCACATTTCAGATTGTTTTCAGAAATGATGGATGTCATGTCCTCTGGGCTAAAGAGGAAAAGGAAAAGAAAAAGGACCATCCAGATCGTTACTAGCACTAACTTCAAAAGCCAGCATCTGTGATGGTATGGGGATATGTGTTAGTGCCCATGGCATCATGGGTAACTGTCACATCTGTGAAGGCCCCATTAATGCTGAAAGGTACAGGCAGGTTTTAGGGCAACATATGCTGCCATGCTTAAAAAGACGCCCCTGCTTATTTCAGTAAGACAATGCCAAGACATTCTGCATGTGATACAACACATTGAAAATGTGTGGTACATTATGAATTGCAAAATACAACGTAGACCCCTGACGTCCTTACCTTTTTGGAATTGGGGTGTGTAACTAAAGCTGTCAAATATATAACCCTCACAAATGTAGAAGAGTAGAAGTAAAAAGTGACATAAAACTACTATAGTAAAGTGGAAATAGCTCTAAATTGTAGCTCTAAATACTTGGCGGTAGTTATTTTTTGACCACTTCTGCACTTTTATTTATAGTGGGTGTATTTTTTCAGACACGCACACACATTAGGTTAAAAAAAAAACACTGTCTGATATAATGATAGTCCGGTCGTTTTAAACATCTTTCTTAACACATTATGTCCATTAAAAACACATTAGTCTTTACACTCTTCACATTCCATTGAATTAGCGGCAACACAAATGGTTTTGTCCGTCCCACTCAGGCGCGCTCTGATTGGTTGTGGTAGCTGTCAGTTACGCGGCTCTGCTCTCTCATTGGCTGCCTCTCCTCTCCGTTAGCTTGGAATGCACCGTGCTTCAGTTTGGTTTGGGATGGTCTCCCTGTGTAGCTGTATCAGTCAGCAGCCACTGTTATTGATGTTTTTTTCCTCGACATTTCCATGGTAACTGTCCTGTCCAAGGTCTGAACAGCAGCGAGGAGCCGAGCAGTGTGTGAGAATGGAGCTGGAGGAGAAAAACCCGGACCCTAAATTCGGTAAGAACCAGCTTTATGTCTGGCACGTCTTTCTTCTCGATCTTTGCTTTTTCTCTGAACGGGCGAAGAAATGGAAACAATGACTGCAAGGGATGGAAGGGTGTGGACCTCATGGGTCTTATGCAGATGGTCAGGAGTCATCCTCATCCTCCATAGCCGGCCTGTTTTTCAGAGGACTTCTCATCTTTAACATCAGAAAATCTGTATTGAATTAGTCTTTAATTTGTCATTCGTCAATACACAGTGAATTAAGGCAACATGGTGTAAATGGGTGGTCTTATGTGGCTATTTTAACATCCTGTATTACAAACCAAATATATCTTCAAATGAAACCTAAACCACACAGCTCAAGCGTAGTTATTTATTATTGGTATATGACTTAATGTTACTGATAAAACACTGGTAAAGTAGGTTGACTTCCATTCAAACGAGGCCTGTCTTGATATGCTTATATTAACCTGGCTTCATATTCAGGTCATTCTGTACTTCAGGACAGGGCTGGGCAATATGGCTTGTAGGCTAAATATCTGGTTATACACATTTTCTACTAAAAACAAAACAAAAAACCCCAAAACATACATTCCGAAATAGTGCAAACATACGATGATCTTATACAATATGATGAATTGCAATTGATTAAACTACACAATGAGGTTATGGCTATTGGTTTAACACAATTAGATCAATAATTTGATCAATACTAATCAGTAATGTGAAGATACAAATAATAGATCAGCTTAAAGAGTCGGATATGGTCAGAATACATCACTTATTGTAATTAAGCCTTCAAAACCAGGCCACAACATAATCTTATGCAAAAGCCAAGATACCCAGTCTCATAATATTTGATATAATATCGATATGTTGCTCAGCTCTACTTCAGGAACTCCCAAAAACAGTTTACAGAGGAGGTTTATTTGTTCACTGTATTTTCCCTTGGGCTCAAAAACCATTAGCATATGTTCATCCATAACCATACAAACAAACATGCACTTCACAGATGTTAATGGCTTTTGTTCACACTTATTTTTTGCATACACATATCATGGAAAACCCATTCTCTCTATACCAGTCAAAGACATGACTCATCGCTGATTCTTATGTGTGTCACAAATGCATTTTCTCCATTTGGCAACAACTTACCACCCCACAGCAGCCTGTTGTGGTCTTCTCGTGTCTGGGCTGGTTTGTTGTTCCTATGGACTGTTGAGTCATGAAGTTTTCGTAAGCAGTGTTGTTCTTGCTTTAATACCCCATGTGAGTGTTGTGACATGAGAGGATGGCCATAGACTGCCCGCTCAAAAGCAAACCACAGCCTTTACACTGGTATTCCACTGGGAAGATGACACTAATGCTGTCTGACTGTTGAGTTGTTCTTTCTTTCACAATGTAATATGCTCCCAGTGGCACACACCCACAATGTTAAGTGCATCCTCCCTAGTCAATCCATGGAGCTCCCACTGTGGAGCATTTCCCTGTTGCTTTCCTGTTACCATGTAAACAGCTCTTTTTCCTCGCCTCCCCTCCCCCAGTGAAGGCTAAAAGGTCAAAAACCACGGCCCTTTTAAAACTGGAGATAAAGGTTTATATGATACAAATGCACAATAGACTTTCCAGCTCACTGGTGTTCCTAAACAGCAGTTTTTATTAGCAGAGTTTGACCCGTGAGCAGTCCCTTCTTGTGTATTACTGTTTCTACACTAGGTGTGCACGTAGGCAGGCTGCAGCCTGCTCTGCCTGGACTGTGTTCAGCCTTGTCTGCTCTGCTCTACCCACTCAGGAGACACAGTCAAGACGCTTCCAGTCAATATCAAGCTGGCAAACACTCAGATGCATTGCCACACACACACACTGCATGTACACATTTTTACATGAGCACAGACACACAGAGGAACTGCTGCTAAATGTTTCACAATGAGCACTTGTCATTTGGACTTTGGTTTGAAAAAATCAGTCAAAGTGTTGCTGTTTGATCTAAGCAGTTTCTGTGAGGAGTACAGGGAGACAGTGATCTGAGCCAGCAGCTGTCATTTTTTTAAGTATTGAACTCTACAAAAAGACACTTTAAAGAGTTTCCGCCTTTAAGAGCATGTAGGCCAACGACCTCATTAGTAGCTATCAACGGGTAGTTTTTTGAAGCAGTAACAGCTGTTAGATACATCAGAAGAATAGTTAGTGCAGACAGTAGTTTCTGTGACTCCAGCAAGTCCCATATATTCATCATCTACATCTACACGCCCCAAATAAAAAGATAAAAATGTCAGGAAAAAGAGCAAAGGAGACCAAGTGCACTCATCTCCTCACATGTATGGTCTGCATTTGCACACATGCACACACACACACGCACACACACACACAACCACAGTGCCCACTAACCCATTAAGGTGCCCAACGAAAGGTTCATCTGATAACCCCTCTGGGCCCATTAGTGAATCACATCAGTCATGACATCATCACTTCCTGTTACACACACACACACACACACACACAGTCGTGACTAGAAAAATGTATCATATTATCAGCAGAAGCAGACACTGTGTTACTGCACTTTGAGCATTCACATTTGTGTCCATTCATTTTTCCTTCTTTGTGATTTTACTAAATGTGGTTTGGATCAGTAAGGTTTGGCAGATGTTCTTAACTCCATATGGACCCTGAACGCAGGCATGAAATCGTCTGGTCGGCCCTGTGGATTTTCACCATCAGTACCTTGTTACACAGGGTATGTAATGAGCCACCAGAGGAACTACGGCTGCGCAATTAATTGAAATATCATCAGAATCACAATATGGCCAAGTACAATATACAAATCTGCAATTTTTGATAAAAGGATTCAGGGACCTGAATTATCATTATGCATCACAAGGTTTCACAACAAAATTGTAGCTGTAGTTCCTTCATACACACAAAATAAAACATATGATTATTTAAATTCAGAATGGAATAGGGTGAAAATATAAACAAAATAAATACACGTACATACACACATATCCACACAGGAAATAATTCTATAGTACATTTTTTAAAATTTGTGTCAGGATGAATGATAATAATATGGTCGACATCTTCACATTAAAAGTTTGACATCTGGGAAACGTCCATCAACTGTGACAGTGTTTGTGCACAAAGTATCATCGATACAAAAACAGACCTCCCCCTCCTCCTTGTGTGTTGTGTCCTGTCAGCTCAGAGTGTGATCCACCCCTGAGGTGCAACAGCCGGATCTAGGATGCTGTACAGCAGGTCTCTCTGTGTGGACACAACAGCCTTTATTTAACTGTTGTTTGGCCAGCTTGAGTCCCATTTTGTTTGTTTCATTTTCCTGGTCGGTTATTATTCAGGAGCAGTCTTAAGTCCTATCTGTGACGGTGCATACAACTTATCCGACTTCATGTTTGAAAGATGGCAGCTGCATTGTTGATCATCTCAAGATCCACTGGTCTTTAATCCAAACCCCACACTTTATTTTCCAATGCCAACAAGTGTATTTCTGTCATACGTGATGTTTGTTTTGGCAATAAAGACGAAAAATGACAGATTAAAGAAGAAAAGTAGCAAAGTGCGAAGGAGCTATCCGCCACTACATCCTACAAGCACATCTGTTGCCATGGATAAATGTGTGACAAGACCCCGAAAAAGTCACATCATGGTTTAATTTTTTTTCCCAGTAAAAATAAAAATCATGATGCAAAAATGATCATTTCACTAATCAAGAATCACATTGCATTCACAATCTCTGTCCAAATAATTGCAATATGATTTTTTTTTTTTACCATATGAGGAGGCCCGGGTACCCAAATAAGAGAACATCTTTTTTTTTTTAAATCTCATCTGAAGGCTGAGAGTAACATCAGTCAACTATCAGTAATCACATTAATTTTGTCAATTAGATAAATAAACAAGACTATTTACAAGACATTGGCAGCCTTTGCTGGAATGCTTTTCAGCACAATCAGTGATTGTTTTATGGCACAAAGCAGGCGGCTCTAATGGAGCTGTGTCTCTCACGCTCACAGATGGTCTTACAAATGAAAGGCGGATGGAAAAAACACTTTCAATGTTTATCCTCTTCAGTATAGAGACAGAGGAAATGTATACACACAAAGTGATGTCAGGGAGGGGAGTAAGACCAAACAGCAACAGCAAACCCTTTAAACTTTTTAGCTTACTATGCAAACAATCCGTAATAACCATGTTTCTAACTGCAGCCAGGATACTAAACACCTCAGCACTCAGTACCCTGTTATTTTATGCAGCACTTATCTGCTGGTATAAATTCATAGTGCTATTGTCTTGGCAAGATTTATTAAGGTAAACCAAGGCTTTAAAATCTAATTTACACAAAATGTCCCCTTTTTTAAAAATATAAATACTTTCCAGACGTAACTATGAGGGCAGCAACATTTTTAAATATATAACACAGCCTCCTGTTACATTTAGTGTAAAGCCAAATGAATACGTGGACATCATTATCCCATTTTAGGTTATGTTTGTTGATTAGTAGCAAGAAATTACATTCCAGAAACACCAAAGATATGTTAATTAATGGTAATTTTGAAACAGAGCGTCCATTACATCTGAGAGCACTGATGAGTTTATTTTTCAACTGTAAAATGTCCTGCTTAGTACTCATCATCTTGGTCACCACTCTTTAATTAAACCAGATCTAAGGTATAAATACTTTTACCTTAAATGAAATAAATATTTTAAATATATATATATTACTTGTGTCTGCGTGCTAAAAGATGAATATTGTCTTATACTGTGTGTTATGTTCATATTTTTTTTAAAGGAACAGTTTAACATTTTGCCAAAAGTTAGATGAGAAGACTGACGTCTCTCTCATGTCAGTATGCTAAATATGAATCAGCCTAAGCTAATTAACTTAGCATCGCATAGAACCTGGAAACAGCTAGCTTGCTATGTCAAAACCTATAACAAAAAATGGTTACCAGCACCTCTAAAGCTCAATAATCAATGTGATACACCTTATTTTTTGTTTTTAAGTTTTGTGGTTTTGCAGTAGGTGTCGTGCTGGATGATTTCATAAGTCGAGAAAGTTACTGCTCCCGGCTAAAAAATAGTCTGCTACACAACAATGATGAATTGTAATTTTTACACTTTGGTTTTTGTATATATCAATCAAATGAGATATAACTTATTAATTAGTGAGCTTAAGACGAGCTAGTAGGCACATCTTGTTACTTCTGGACAAAGCCAGGCTAGATGTTTCCCTCTTTTTACAACCTATATACCAAGCTAACTTAAGCTAACCGTCTCCTGTCTATATCTCTATATTTACCTAACAGATATGAGCGTGGTAATATTAAACGCTCAATATGTAACTTGTGCCACTAGGGGTCTCTCTCACATTAAAACAATAACAAATGACATTGTTTAATGACATCGTGAAGTAGTGTGGGATTACGTGAGTTGGTTTCTTCACTTTTAAACAACCATCATTGGAGATAAAAATGTATCTGACATGACTTTTGACTTATTACTTTGCTGACCTTCCTCACTCGCTGACATATGTGACGTATCCCATGTTTTCACAGACATTATAACAACGAGTTGCTAGCAAGAATATGCACCATTACCTTGAATAAATTATGGATTTTTCGGTGTGTGGACATTGTTTTAAACGTGTGGTATAATGGAAGTACACAACTCATATAAACAAAACATATAACATGTCTAGCATTTTTTGACAGTTTAATGCAGAAATGTTACATATTATAGCTTCATCTTTGTGTCTAAGTCAGCAAAAGAGTGAATAAGTTCATTTCTCAAAATGTCTGACTATTCCTTGTTGATATCATCCTGAAAAATCCTGTACCTGTTGGGCTCCAGTACAGGTTGACTTTGCTTGGGCAAGGACATATGTCTGTATGTAACAGGCACGTGTATGCGCTCAATCATCAGTATTGTATATCATGCTATGGCATGCTGTCAGTCTGTCACATGGCAGCAGAAGTGGGCAGATCAGACCACGGGCATCATGTGTCACCAGAGAACATGTAGGATGGTCTTATCTCTGATGTGCAGTGCAGCTCACTGCCTCGTGTATCTCCGACACGCACAGTTCATCATAACCAAATCATTGTCTTAGCAATGCATGAAACCCTTTCAAGAAATCTTTGTCCATTGTTTAGAAAGTTAGTGTTACGCAGTGTGAATATAAAAGCACTTAGAGGAGGGATGTGGTCGAAGTGCAGTGACAAAGTGGAAAATACAGCTTAAAGTAGAAACAGGAAGCTGTGAAAACATTTAGAGAAGGCCATAAATCTTACTACATAAGGGAGAAAGAGAAAACTATTTGTTTGTTTTTTAGAGCCACTATCAGCTGCTGTGTTATGAGTGATTTTTTATTTTTTTATTTTTTTTGAGTCATGTGACCACTGTGAAGTGAAAGTACAGCTGTTCTGGGTGCAGTGCACTGTAACACAGCTGCACTGTAACAAGGTAAACATCCGTTGATTCAGTGGATCAAGTTGAAGCTGAAAATAACAGTTTAAAATGCTGGAGTGAAAGACTGTTTTGATTTCAGAACATGTCCCCGTACTCAGATGTCTCTTAGTCTATTTTGGCAACAGCAGATTCTCAGGCGCCACAAGTCTTTGTTGCTGTTGCTGCTCCTGTCTCTATTCCCCCATCAGTACTGTTTCTGCTGCAATTCCCCTGACAAGTGCTGAACCAAGAGAGGGACCAAAGAGAGAAAGAGGGAATAGAGGATGAAGTCAGAGCTTTGAATACGCTCAAAGAAGGAAGTGAAGAGTTAGAGGTCGGAGGACGCAAACCTCATACAGGAAGGAGACACAAAAGAAACACGACAGACTGAGAGAAATCTATTAAACCATCCATGACACAAACTGAGAGAGAAATAACAACGAAATGACAAAATACGAAAGACAAGGTAATGTAACAGTCTGGATTTATGATGAAGTGAGGGTTCATTTGTTGGCATTACTCAAGTGTGTCAGATAGACGACACTAATGGCTCATTTATAGTTCATGTGTTGTGGTAGTTAATGGACTGCTTTTAAATCACATATTACAGTACTATAAAATATAAAAGTCTAATGACTCCTTTCTGATGGTGCCAGCTGTGTCTCTGCAGTGAGTGGGCAGAGTTTGATTTCTGTGTATGTATGGGGCGTAGCAGACATACTGTACTGTATGTAAGCATTTGGCTGGCAGTGATAAGAAGTCGCAGGCTTTGCCTTTAACTCCCACTTTGTGTTTGTTACGCAGCTTAAAGAACAGTGAAATTGTACTTCATCGTATGCAGTGTCACTGCAGACACTTACAGTAATGTGACAGGATGTGTAATCGCTGACAAGAGGGTGTTGGTGGAGGAGATTACGTTTACTGAATTGTGCACCGAGATGATTTCCTGTGTAAAACATATTTCAAAATGTAGTTAACACATGAAAATGACTACTGAGCACACCCATACTCATTGTTGTGTGAACGTGTTGACTCGCAGTATAAGCTCATGATGATCTCACTCCAGGCAGAGTGGGCTTGGTTGATGTTTCTCTTCTGCCGTGCCTGAGGTGTTTCCATGGTGGCTGGCAATGTCCACAGGGAGCTCGGCGTCGCCGGGGAGCCATTTTATGGGTTGCTAGGCATGATAGTCAGGCAGAAGAATCCTTTTGTTCTGGAGATTGTCCTGTCTTTGTCAATATGTGGACTTATACGTATATATTGTACTCACATGTATCTTCTGTAGACATAGTTCTCTTTTTGTTCACATATATATTGAACTTATTCTTACACCTGACACGTGCTGAAACTAACTTATAGCCCAGGTTCAGTTTCAATTATGATTTAGAGAAGCAATTAGATTGCACAACTTATCATTTTTAGCAAACTATCTGTGATACATATACAGCCATATAGCCACAATGACACAATAAGCATTTCAAAAGTACTAATTTGATATTAGAAACTATAAAATTAGAATTTTATATCAAAATATGTTGTTTTTGTTCCACATGTTTGTTGACATATTGTTTATTTTATTTCCAGAAACAGCTACTTAGTTAATGGGTTTCCATTCAGGTCATTATTGAGAGCTTTCAGTCAAAAGTAATTAGTGGTTCAATAAAAAAGTTCCTGTAGTGAAACCACTAGTTTTTGGTTGACTAACCTTAATGCATACATTACAGATTGAAGTCAAAAGTCGCAAATTCAGTTTACAGTAGGAGACATTAACATGATTTTGTCTCTTTTTGTCTGCAGGGGAGTCCAGGAAGTTTGACCCAAACTTCAAAGGACCGATTCACAACAGGTGAGATGTCTGTTTCAGTCACTGATCATAATTCTTGTCTTTCTGTAATACAAGACACCAATAACAATATTCTGCCTCTCTTCTCCTCAGGGGCTGCACAGATATCCTCTGCTGCATTCTCTTCATCTTAGCCTTGCTGGGGTACTTTGCTGTGGGTATCCTCGGTAAGATTGTCCTTCCTTTGCTACAATTTGAACAGTTTCAGTGCTCAGATACCTGAAGATATAGTTTGGATCATCTGATGCAGGGTTGTTTGAGATACTTACTGATAGTCAGTGTATTACCTGCAGTTTGGAGAAGCAGAGAGGGGCACCAGCACGGATCCTAAACAATATGCTTTTGTTGCAACAAAAGGTATTTTAGCCACTAAATAAAGGCTCACCTAAAAAAAAATCGATATCTGTTTAAGTGTATGCTATATTTACAATGTTTGTGTTAGAATGTACACTTAAACTGATACTGATTTTTATAGGTGGGACTTTTTTTACTTAACTAAAATACGTTTTGTTGCTGACCCAGTCCCCAGCTGACATTGCTTATCTTCCATGCTGTTACTCCTTTCTGCTTCTCCAAACTGGGGATGTGCTGACTGGCATCTACAGTAGCTAATACACTGACTATTGATATTTACCTCATACATCCTACTTCAAATAATCAGAACTATTCTTTTAAGTGCATAGATTTATGATTTTAGAGCAACCCAGCTTTTATTATATTTATTTTTTGAGACCATCTAAATGAAAACATGCTGCACAACTCTTCATCATTACAACATGGTTTGTTCTTTGCTTCATCAGCTGTTTCCAGCCTCATACACCACCTCATACACTCATGTTTCTTAGATACAGTGAGTTCATCATAGATTCTCACTGCAATATCAGCAGATAAAGAAATATAAATATAAAAGCGATGACAAAACATGTAGTATATTTAATAGAAGTAAATATTGTATTGTGCAAAACATGACTGTGATGTTTTTTATGTGATCACTGTGTCATGTCACAGTGATCACTGATCAATGCATTAAACTGTACATAGAGACACAAAGACAACCTGAGGCACCACCCCAATGAAGGCAAGATACCCAAAGACATTTGGTTGGAGAAGAGTTGTTTTATTTTTGCCTGCACTGAAGGTCACATTGTTCTGAACCTCAGTGTTAGAGATTGTTTACATATTGAAGGCAGGCAGCTTTGTCTGTCTGCTTTCTCAGAATGCAAACCTGTCTTTGCTACGTTACGACAGAGTTTGGTGTTTCATTTAAATTCCATTACCATCAAAGAGATCATTCATCCGACATTGCAAATGTGTGATGAAACATTCAATTTAGTCTCAATTGGAAGATCAGGTGATGCGCAAGAGCGGCATGTGTGACTCTCCATTTTCAATATGTATTGTCATTTGATCTAATGTCCAGTCTTGTTCTGATTAATTTGGATTCTTCTCCTTGCAGCCTGGTCTCAGGGTGATCCCAGGAAAGTCATCTATCCTACAGACAGCAGGGGGCAGTTCTGTGGACAAGCTGGAACACCTCTGGAGTGAGTCTCCTGACAGTATGAACATAATGTCTACAGTTTATGTGTCCTCAGAGTAGAGTATTTTCAAAAAATACATTAACTTTTGTGATGAGGCTTGCAGCATTGAACATTTCTCATTGGTCAAGGACTTGCAGCAATATATTTCAGCCACTATTTTTAAAAATCAAACTTTTTTTCTTTTTTTGTTCATTGTGCATTTATGCTAAGGATGAAATCCTGTGTCATCGTATAGTCATGCACAAAAATAGCATGGGTCCCAACGTGGTAGAAATGCAGACAACAACAGGCTGAAGGAGCCTTTTTGTTCCTTGAAAAGTAGTTCTTGGTACCAAAAGTCCCAGGTTGGGTGGAAACAGCTTTTGAGACACTTATTTATGATACAGTCTCATAATAGTTGTGTAACTGTTTTGATGTAACAGGAAGAAACCTCTCCTGTTCTACTTCAACATCTTGAAATGTGCGAGTCCTCTGGTGCTGCTGGAGTTCCAGTGTCCCACCACACAGGTCAGAAATGCTATCTACATATCTTTTTCTCAACATTTTTCTCCTTTCTAACAGTCACATTAATTGTACATTGTTGTTTATGTCCAGTTATGCGTGGAAAGCTGTCCATCCAAGCATATGACATTGGTGAAAGCCAAGTTGGGCAGCAAGGAAGACCGTGAATACTATCAACAATACTGCAAGGAAGGAGTGGACTTCGCCAAATTGGTAC
>JAJHUR010117992.1:928-12942 GCA_027495735.1 Lutjanus campechanus | reverse complement strand
GGATGCTGATATGATAGAAGGTTAATTGATATGAGCAGTTTGTAAAGTCAAATAGTCCCCCTCCCCCATCTACCCCCCCTCCCTCTCCCTCTCTCTCTCTCTCTCTCTCTCCCTCTCTCTCTCTCCTCAGCCAAGAGGCGCTGCGGCAAAATGTCATTTATTATTTCAGCGGCTGCTCTCAGAGGACGAGCTCCCCTCTACTGTACATCAGCTGCTTCTACTGAACTCTACTGCAGCTTCTACTCCAGGGAATCACTTCCTCTTCTTCTTCTTTTCTTTTCGTCTCCCGCTGCGTCTCTTTGATAGTTATCGGAGGTTTTTCCTTTTTCTTTTTGGAACAGAAAAAAGTCTTTGACGAAGTCTCCTGCTGGTAAAAATGAGTGAGTGGAAACTAAAAGAAGAAAAGCCTCAGTTTTTGAGTATTTTTGTTATATGCAGCTGAAAACTGAAAAGGTGAACTGAGCCGCTGTTTAAACTCAGGAGAGAAAACCCGAAGAGACGAGTCAGCAGAGCCGAACACAGGATCTCCTCACCTTCTTTTTTTTCTTTAAACCTTCAGATTTTTGCTTTTAAACTAAAAGCTCCTGAATGCAGATTCTTTTCTCGTCACAGACGGTAAAAACGTGGCTTTTTGCAGCCTCACGTCCTTCTTTCCCTCCCGCGTCTCCGTCCAGCAGCAGTGCGTCGCCCTGTGCGTAAAATCCGAAACCTCTCCAACCCGGGCCGTGAAGGGGCCGGGGAACAGCACTTTCTACCCCCACTTTGACTTTCTTTAAAGCGACCAGCAGCCCACCATGGATGTGCTGAAGAGCAGACTGTTGGGGATCTCCGTGGCCGTGGCGCACGGCGTCTTCTCCGGCTCCCTGAACATCCTGCTGAAGTTCCTCATCAGTAATTATCACTTCAACTTCCTGACGCTCATCCAGCTGCTGACCAGCAGCACCGCCGCGCTCACTCTGGAGACCCTGAGGAGGCTGGGACTGATCCAGGTCCCCCCGTTCAGCCTGCAGCTCTCCAAGGTACAAAAACTGACCAGAACGGGGAAATGTTCAACCCGCAGGGGTGCAGTGATGAAACCTCCTGAGATCTTTTGACTTTTATTTGAATGTACCAGCCTTTATCTCTGCAACTTGTCATGTAAGGCTGAAATTATGACACAATATTAAAAATATTCTCATCAGGCGTCCTGGAGCTGATATGCATCCACATTCAGAAGTGAAGCAGGAATACTTTTATTTTTGGGCTTCAACTAACTAATTATTTTCATTATCATTTAATTTGTTGATTGTTTTCTCCATTAATCGATCAGTTGTTTAGTCCATTAAATGTTAGAAAATGGAGAAAAATGTTCCCAAAGCTCAAGATGACTTTCAGAAAAAAAAAAAAAAAATGTTTACTGTCAGAGAGAAGTCAAGAAACCAGAAAATATTCACATTTCAGAAGCTGAAATCAGAGAATTTGGATTTTTTTTTTCCTTTAAAAAATGACTCAAAATCATTAATTATCAAATTAGTTAGTGATTAATTTAATAGGTGACTACTAATCGAGTGATCAACCAATCACTGCAGCTCTACTTTTATTGAAATTATTCCATTATTACCAGTAATTATACTTTAAGGACCTGCTTCAATAAATGTACATAAGATCACTGACCTCCAGTTTAAGTGGATTTTGTCTTCAGGAATCATCTCCGAGGGAGTTTTTATGTTTAGGTTTGAAGATAATAAAGCCTTTATAGCCAATCAAAGATCAAATCATGATCAATATAAATCAGTAACCCTAGAAAATATTCTGTTCCTCTTTCTGTAGCATCCCTGTTGGTCCAGTTTGAAAACCACTAATATACCTGAATATACTTGAAACCTTAAAATGACTAAACACACTGCAGCAGCTAATAAAATCCACAGATTTGTATTGATTTTGTAATATACAAAAAATACTAATGTTTGATTACTTTAAGTCTGTTGGATTACAGTTACTTTCTTTCTCCATGATCTTATTTTTCCTGCATGTTTCACCTGCAGCTGTAGACTGAAGCTACAGAACGAGTGACTGCTGAGGTTTGAGAGATTATTGAAGTTATTCTCAAACTAAAACACAAGCTTTGTTTTTATTCTGCATCATGTACCAAACATGGGCGAGAGATAAACAGGCTGCCTCATCATCACTTCATCAGTGCATCTCTATGATGTAAATTAAAATGGGAAACATGAACGTGTTGGCATGATGATGGTTTTAACATCAACACAGATGTAGACCCCTCCTCCCCTCACACTGTTGGTAAAAGTGCCTGTTTGACTGAATGATTGACTGACTGGATAATTGACTGACTGACAGATTGGCTGAGTGGCTGATTGACTGATACCGTTCATTAACTTTATTGGCAGGACTGTTTATCACCACAGGTGAAATACACACTGGAGGCTGTACAGGACTGCTGAGTGTATCAAACAAAAATGACATTTAAAAAATGAGTAAAGATCTGCTTGATGTTTGTCTTTGGTTGTTACAATATGGTTCAAATTATAGTTATATCCCTTCAGTTCCAACAGCCATTATATGTTTTATTCTTTAAACAGCCCCGCAGTTCCCCTTCTGTCTGAAACAAGCCATTTTAACTCCTGTGTCTTTAAAGCCCCACACTTTCTTCTGATTGGAAGCCTACTGAGGGCAAACCGCCAGGAAGAGGCCGAGCTTTAAAGCCAACTTGATATAGTGGCCAAACCGTGAAATTACAACAGCAGGTGGTGCACAGCGGCCAAAAAAGTCTTCTTTCCACAGACTTCCATTAAAAAGTGACTGTAAATCAGGATTTGATCCACATCCGTTTGGTCTCATAACAACTGGAAAGTCTAGAAGAGCTGCACAGTTAAATCAGTTTATTCCCGTTCAAGTAAGGAGAACCAGAAGTTAACCGCTCGGCTGAAGGAAGTGTGTGGTGCGCTTGTTCTTTGGGTCGCACAACATGGCAGCATGTGTGGAAACTCTGGCGTGGAAGTTGGCTTCATCTGCCACTGAGCAGTTCTCACAGGAATAAACTGATGCCCCGCCTCCAACACTGTTCCTCTTTGTACATCCATGACTGACAGGCTGTCTTCAACTGTTATGTCAAAAGAAGGCTAAAAAAGAACAGTAGAAATAGCTCTACATGTACGAGTAACTGCTCACAGCTGCTAGATGTAGCTGTGGCTGTCTAGTTAGCTCAGGTAGTTATGCTGCTAGCTGTACTTTTTTAACTCTACTCAGAGCCCCGGGGGAATGTTGGTGTTTGCACTTGTAAGACAGGAGCTTTGGACCGCTGGTAGGAGGTTTTCAGGCCTGAGATAAGGGGGATCCACATGGGAGAGTTAGCTAATTGGGCCGCTAACTGCATGGCTAACTGAGCTAACAAGCTCACAGCAGCTAAGTCACAGTTAGCAGCAATTAGCTATTACTTTAGCAACAAGTAAAGCTATCTGTCCATCAGAAACTTCGTAAATCACAGAGAGTTCTGGCAGAGCAGCTGGAGGACATCGGAGGAAAAAACAGAAAATATTTCAATCTATAGATAAAAGCTGTTGCAGTATGGAGAACTGTGGTTGTTGCTGTTTTCACAGTCTGATTTGTTTTTGCCATCACCACAACTGGGCCCATGAAAGACAGACAGCTAATGCTAGCTAGACGTCCCTTATAGCCTAATAGATAATGTCAGAAAACACACAGCGCTCAATGTGTGAGAGCTGCCAATGACTCTGCAGGTGTTGAAATAATAAAAAGTAACTTGTAATCTTGTAGGAATAACTGCTAACATTAGCCAGCAAGGCTAACTAATAATAATAATAATAGATTTTATTTATAATGCACTTTACATTTGAAAGCAAATCTCAAAGTGCTCAAACTAGCCTCCAATTTCCAAGTGGAATACAGTGGAATGTAGTTAGCATACTCACAAACTTTTAGATCTACTTCACCACAACTGCTGACTCAACTCTTTTAATTTGTTCCTCCTAAGTGTGTGTGTCTGTCTCTCTGTGTGTGCAGGAGTTTGCCTCGGTGTGTATCCTCTCCACGCTGCAGTCCACTCTCACCCTGTGGTCTCTGCGCGGCCTCAGCCTGCCCATGTACGTCGTTTTCAAACGCTGCCTGCCACTCTTCACGCTCAGCATCGGTGTGTGCGTGCTGAGGAACGGCGTGCCGTCTGTCGGCGTGGTGACTGCCGTGCTCATCACCACCGGTGGAGCTGCACTGGCTGGTAAACACATCATCATCACCACACACACACACACACACACACACATGCTTTCCCAACTCCCTGCACTGATTTAGTGTCTCACTGTCCGACTCATGATGGACCAGGAAGTCCAGATGAACATCTTGAGAGCACTGAGCTTCTGTATTATGACATATTTTTGAGTGAAACAGGATAGACAGGTGGGACAAAGCCTAATGTTGGGTGGAATTTGATTTGACCTTTGAAAAGTAGGTGTGTAATGCTGTTACAAGGTAGCTAATTAATGAACCTCAGGTTTAATCTACTGAAGAACATGTCATATATATATTATAGGAAGAAAACATGATTGGATTTTTATATTTAAGATATAAAAAGGCATTTCTCTTTTTTATGGGGCAGAACCAGAGATTTGCCACATTCCTCTTGCTTGTTAAAACCTGGTGCCTACATTACCCACAATGCAACCCAGCTGCAGACGGTTATGCTAGCAGTGGCTAATGCAGCCTGTACATTCTAGCTTCAGCCTGAGATGAGGAGCAGCTATAGCTATAGCTCTGGGTTAGCTTGCTTCCCTTTTGAATTGCTGTAATATTTTTTAAAAACCTGCAAATCAGCATTTAAAATGTAAGCTATTTAAAGAATGAGCTGTTTATAATATGTAACATATATACATAATATGCATAATATAAAATAAAATGGTATACGGCAGATTAAGAAATTAGGATTAAGTTAAATAAAAAAAATAATAATAGTGTTTGAAATTGCAGTAAGTCTGCAATAAATAGTGTGGACAGTTGGTCATTGCAATGAACAGAAAATATACAGAGAAAAGTGCTGAGCTGGAAAAAATGCAAAAACGTGCAAAAGATGCAGGATGTGTGATGTGCAGGGTTTCTCTTTAGTCTTAAGAGTTGATGGTGGGTTTGGCCTCAGGGAGGAAGCTCCCTCTCAGCTTCTCAGTCTTGGCCGTGATGGAGCGGAGACGCTCACCAGAGGGCAGCCGCTGAAGCTGTTTGTGGTTTGGGTGATAAATGTCATTGATGAAGCGGTTTGCTGTGGACCTGCACCAGGTGTAGATGTCCTGCAGGCAGGGCAGTGCAGTCCCTGTGATGCATTCGGTGCACCAGATCACTTTCTGAAGGGCCTTTTTGTCCTGAGAGCTGCTGTACCAGAGAGCTCAGACCCCACTGTGGCAGTGTGAAAGGATTTCTGCAGCGTTGTGGAGGTTTTGAATTTCCTCAGCCTCGTTTAAATGACGTTTAATGTCCCCGACAACCTTCTGAAACTACAGAGGTTGTCAGGGACATTAAACATCATCACTTTGTGATGTGGCATAGTTCAATTTTTACACTTCAAAACTCATCATATGTGAAGATTATCATGCTGAACAATGTCTAAATATCATAAACTTTTGGGAAGCAGAGTGATGCTAACGTCCGGGGCAGCCAACACCCTGCAGCACCCTGTTGACTCTTCATAACATCTTTTTGTGTTTTTGTTTTGTTCTACTTGTCTGTTTGTTGTCATGGATGGTTGTTGTCCCTGTTCTTGATTATATGGACTGATTTTAAGATTTTACACTGAAACATGTAATTTCAACAATTGCCTGGACTGTCAATGGTCATCAAGGGACTGATGTTGGAAATTAACTTCTGCTTATGCAACTGTCAGTGTTTCCTGTATGTGTCCCTTACAAATAAACTAAACTGTCGTCTACCTATGGACAAAGAAAATCCAGAATCTGACCCATAACAACATGTATTTTATTTTTCTATAAAAAATAAACCCCAGTTAGTGGCCTGGTGTGCTGTCGCCACTTTCCTGTCGTATCTTCCTCTCCTTCCTGTCCTCTGAATTAACAGCAATAAATAAATAAATAAAATAAATCCCGGTGAAACAGCTTCCCCTCACCCCTCACACGTGAAGCTCTTTAACCATTACATTAATTTCTGTCCCTGTAAAGATCCTTTAATCATTTTCCCCGGCAGTAAATTTATTCTCTTCCATTACTGTTAATGGTCCTGAAGTCATAAACAAAAAAAACCTACACATATTCATTTCCTGAATCAATCTCCACAGCTGCTGCTCTCAGCGCTGCTCAGGCAGGAGGGGGTCCAAACATGAAATGTGCAGAATATGAATCTAATGGGCAGATTCATCATTACGGCTTTAATCTGGATGATAATCGCTTTTTCTCCAGAGAGAAATCTAATATTTGCTTCTTCCGGACGTCTTTCATGGATTAATCAAGTGACATAATGCTGCTTTGTCAACATTTAATAGGTAATTTGCCTCATAAGTAAATATTGCTCTCACTGCGCTGCAAATCAAGTTTTGGCTTTAAAATGTCTGGTTGCATCATTAACACCTCAGATGATGTTTTCATTTTTCTGATATGATGATGGAAGGTCATATTTTACCATCAGCAGCAGTGAAATTCTGCCCCTGAGATTTTGTTTGTTTGCACATTAAATGTTCAGTTATGTGCCTCGGCTGCTTCTTCAGCCTCCACACAGTGTCTGTGCTCACAAAATATTTTTCTGTGCTCAAAATCTACAATTGCTCGCTCAGGATTGTGGCACAAATATAACTCCATACTCATCAGGGAAGAAAAAATCCACTGATGTAAAAACCTGCTCCTTCAGTATATTCAGGTCGTGAGCGGACCTCAGTTTTTGGACACATAACGTTTCTGAACCTCGACCTGATCAACTGAACCAACCCCAGATCAGAACACTGCCCCCACAGGCTGGTACAGTAGGCACAAGGCATGATGGGAGCATCACTTCATCTGCCTCTCTTCTTACCCTGATGCCCCCATCACTCTGGAACAGGGTCAATCTGGACTCATCAGACCACATGACCTTTTTCCATTGACCCAGAGTCCAAACTTGCTTCTGATCAGCCTCATTGATAAGTGTTTTCTTAAAGCTACACAGCTGTTTAGTCCCCTGAGTTCTCTTCACATTGTGTGTGTGGAAATGTTCTTACTTTTACTATTAAACACAGCTGTGAGTTCTACTGTTGATTTTTAATGATTTGATTTCACCAAACATTTCATTTAATCTCATTCAAGATTTTTTTCCAGTCACATTTCCTCCTGGAAGATGATGGTTCACCATCGTCCCTCCAGGGTTTAATCATGTGTTGGACAGTTTTAACCCAGTTTCAGTAGTTTCATCAGTCTCCTTAGTCTTTGCTTGATGCAGGTCAATAATCTGACTCTTCAGAAACAGAGTCACATCTTTTCCACGACCACAGGATCTGTCTTCTGACATGTTGTTTGTCTCCTGACATGTTGTTTGTCTTCTGACATGTTGTTTGTCTCCTGACATGTGTTTGTCTCCTGACATGTTTGTCTCCTGACATGTTTGTCTCCTGACATGTTTGTCTCCTGACATGTTGTTTGTCTCCTGACATGTTGTTTGTCTCCTGACTTGATGTTTGTCTCCTGACTTGATGTTTGTCTCCTGACATGTTGTTTGTCTCCTGACATGTTGTTTGTCTCCTGACATGTTTAAGAAGTGAGAATCTGCTCACTGCATCAGTTAGAGTTAAATAACTTGTTACCAGCTGAAACATATTAATCACTGCATTAATTATCCAGTGGAAGGATGTAGGTGTAGAAAGTCATTAAAACTGTTGATATGGATCTTATGAGGCAGTTTAAGATTCCACATGAAACATGACTGAACATTTTATCTTTAGTACCTTTCAAAAATAAAAATACTGGCCGAGATTCAAATGTATTTTTACCCAAATTAACATTTAAATATGTGTCTCTCAGTTTGAATGGAAGTTTCCAGCCTACATGCAGACTCAGAACAGGATTAGTTCTCCATCTCGTCCTCCTCCTGCTCCATTTCCATCATCACTTCATTCACTGTCTCTCCTCATTCCTCCATCTTTCCCACCTTTAAACTCCCACGCTCCTCCTCCTCTCTCTCTCTCTCTTTACTCTCATTTTGTCCTCTATTTTTAATCGGTCTGTCGTTTGAGAACACTGATATGTTCCTGAGCTGCAAGAGAACAAATCATGATCCACAACATGAAACCAGCTCGACCTCCATCAGGAGGCATCTCAGAGGTTTTGTTTAAATCAAATATAGCACACCTGTGTCTTTGTGTGGTGTGAGGCCTGGTGGGCGGAGTCAGGTCGTCAGGGAGATTCAGCTCACCTGGTCTGACTATAAAGCCTTAGTTCTGCTGACTTTTGTTTTGTCTTTACATGAATCCCCCCGTTATTTTGAATGAACTTTGTGTAAAGTTGTGTGATCTCCTCCTTCTCCTTTGACCAGCCTTTATCTTGGTTGTGACAATGGAAGTACACAACATTTTTCACAATTAAAGCTGGGGTAGGCAGTTTATTTTTGGCATAATTGGGCAAAATTTCTTTCATAACCTTTAAGTATGACGTAACTCGAGGGGTCTGAGCGGAAACTAGACTTCTGCTCCTCCTCTTGACTTGGTTTTCAGGTTTTAGAAAATGCTTCTGAACCTTTTTGGTGAAAACAACTCTCATTTCAGTCAGGTATACAATCATGTTATATCTTTACTGATCAACAATCAGCGTCATTACATAGAAAACTTTAAGAAATAAAGGTTAAATTAATGTCTGCCTCCATCAAAGTGGAAGAACAACTACACCTAGTGGTCATAAGTGGTACATCTGGACATTATTTTGCTGTTGTAGCCATCTGTCCATCATGGCATTATGATAAATTAATTACATTACACAACATTAACATGCATATGAATGACAGTGGTCGTCTCTAGTTGGTGCTGGCGTTTTAACAGCGATTGTTTTCACCCAGAATGCGGCATGGTTGAGGGAAGTGATGGGAGACTTCAGCCAATCACAGCTCAGTAAGACAGCTGATTGTCGAATCTCCCAAAACACCATTTAATGACCTGCAAGCTGCTAACTAGAACCACAAAGGGCTCTTTGGCTTGTCCCCATAGGAGAACCCCTTTTGTTCCCGGTAGAACCTTTTATAAATGTTCTACTTGGAATCCTTTCGGATAGTTCTACCAAGAACCCAACAGAAAGGGTTAACTATACAACCATCTATGAAAGGTTTGACCCAGACCCCTGTAAGAGTTTCTACAGAGAATGGTGATATAGTTTCATCCAGAATCCCCTCTGGGGGTTCTGTCCACAGCCTTTCCACCTTCTGAAGGGTTTTTCATACTGCAGTTAGCTCCAGGCTAAGGGAGCTGATAGCCAAGACTGTGAGCAGCAGTCATCTGAGGACCAGCACACTGCTGAATGAAAAGGGGAGAGATGCAATCAGGAAAAAAACAGCAGCAGCTGTGCCAATCAACTCACCTTACACTACTCACACCCCACACCTCTGTCTCTCCTGCAGCTGACTGCTAACCACACCCACCTCCACACAGACCTACTGTCAAACTCTGTGAAACACTGGTTATATTCAAAGAAAACCCAAAAACCAGAGTTTCCACGGTTGCATGTAACATGATTATTAGTGGAATAATCATTTTCATGTAAACATCTTAGTATGAAAACTGTATTTTTTTAAAGAAGTGTTTGTAAACGTGGTCGATGTTACACACAGTTCTAACAGAAACTGAGAGACATTCAGCTAAAAACAGGGACAGGTTCGGGGTAGCAGATGAGGGGTGCAACTGTAATTAAAAAATTACCAGAGGAAGAAGGAAGCAGGGAAAACTGACACAACAGGCAATAACTGTTACCTTAAAATACTAACAAAGAGTGGATTCCACATTGTCTTTGCTAGCCAGTGAGGCGAGCAGAACACATAAGACAACAAGCGTCATTACTATCCAGGGAGGCTCGCAAGACACAAAGACAACCGGCCTCACTGGCTACCTTCGTCTGTACACATTGTCTCAGTTTTCTCTTCTTCCTTTTCTCCCAGTTACCTTTAATTATTGTTACACCCCTCATCCCTGAGCCCGAACTTTGGAGCTTGTAACAACAGGTAAAATAAACATAGATTGTGTTATATTTTTCAAACTCATCAGTTCCTCCTTGTAACTAAATCTAAAATCTTTCTAACTCATATTCGACCAGTTTCTGGAGTGTAAACTAAATAAAGAGCAGAACAGAGCCAATACATTAGCATATCTCCAGTCTTGAACAGATAAAGATCAATGCCAACCTGTAACACCATGAAATCATGTTGACCAGCCCCTCTGCAGTGGAAATAACCCACAGTTTTCCCCCAAGTTGAATTTCTCTCTTATTAAAGTGAAACATGCTGTTTTATTGTTTCTACTCTGGAATATGAGAACATGCTGCTCCTTTATTTTCATGTCCACATGGATCATCAGCTCACAAGGATGCTGCCATTTTTCCTTGGGCATGTTAGCTTCAGTCTTCAGTTCATTACGTCCACATAGACCCTTTAAGTGCTGATGTCACGATTACATCATGGTGACTGGTACCAGTCTGTGCATCAGGGCCTGCAACCGAGAAACGTATCATCGATATCGGAAAAAATCAAATGATACTCAACCCCAGACTCCACAGATAGAACACATCACAGAACTGATTACTAACTACAGAAAACAATCCGAAAATATATATAATGGAAATTACATAAAAATTGTGAAAAACAATCAGACCATTTTGTTTTTTGCATTGATTTGAATCTCCACTTGATTTTCTCTGCAGGTGCTGGTGATCTCACCGGCGATCCCTTCGGTTACATCACCGGCGTGTTGGCGGTCATCATCCACGCCTCCTACCTGGTCCTGATCCAGAAAACCAGCCTGGACAGCGAGTATGGACCGCTCACAGCTCAGTACGCCATCGCCATCATGGCCTCACCGGTAAGGACTGTCAGGGTTTGACTCAAGTTTTATTTCTGTGTTTTTTTCTTTCCTTTTTCCCCCCTTGTTTTATTTCCATCTCCCCACTTCTTCTTTTTCTGATGGTAGTTCCTTTCATCCTTTCTCTTCTTGTCTTTTGCTTCATGTCCTCTACATCAAAGTATTTTTTCTTATATAAACGGTGAAGAGGAGAGGACCCAAAATTTAACCTTTCTGAACACTTTAAGTTATCAGCAAGACCTCAGACCCCAACTTCACACATTTAAGTCTCTGATTCATTCTGAAATGAATCCGAAGCATTTCCATCAAGACCAAAACTGCATAAGAGAAAAGACTGATCAACTGTTTGTCTTTTCTTCTTGTTTCTCAAGATTTCTAATCATTTCTGACCCAAAAGGAAAAGAGGAGATTTTAGGTTTAGTAACTCAGTTAAGACTCAGAACTTGCACCTTAATTCCACTTTACTTTTCAGCTTATATTTAGGGCCCGAGCACCGTCCGGTGCGAGGACCCTATTGAATTTCAAGGAATTCTTATTATTTTTCTTTTTCTTATTACGACAAAAATAAATCGCTTATTTGGGGGCTTTAACATATTCAAAAACTCACCAAATTTGGCGGTCGTATCAGTCGTGGTGAAAATTTACGTGTATTAGGGTTTTCGGCGGTGGCTGGGCCAAAATGGCTAGGCCACGCCCCTTAAACAGCGCCCTACTTGGCAGGTTTCACGGATATCCACGAAAATTGGTACACATGTAGATCATTGCCGAGCCGCACAAAAAAGGTCATTGGGACCCATAGGCTAAACCCAACAGGAAGGCGGCCATTTTGAATTTCGTGGTCATTTTTGGCGTTTTCCACGTTTTGTATTTTAATGAACTCCTCCTACACGATCAATCAGAATGGCTTCAAAATCGCTGTGTACCATCTACACCAGTTTGTGATCAAAAGTTATCAAAGGATCTTGCACCCGTTGAAAGTGGAATC
>JAJHUR010117991.1:0-23893 GCA_027495735.1 Lutjanus campechanus | reverse complement strand
TGAGATATTTATAAAGTAACTGTGATGACTGTTTATTAGTCAACTTTTTTGACTCTAATTTTGATGAACAATTGTTCATGTGAAATAGTTTCTGTCAATTATGAAGTAAAGATACATACAAAAGATTAGAAGTTGCAAAAATTAAACTATTGTATTGCTTATTCTGGCCATTTTTGACACTCTTTTAGACTTCATTTAAAAGAAAATTAAGAGAGTTAAATATGGGAAGTAACTGTAGTCCCATAAACATGGGACAGGCAGAAAAACTGAGATGAGAATAAAGATTAATTTTAATGTAATGTGATAATCAGTTTTGAGATGTTTTCTGAACTGAACCTACATACTGTATATGAGAGGGAGTTCTGAAATTTGAGGATTTTTCTTTTTCTTTTTTTTAAATGAATTTGTTGTTCTCCAAAGAGATTAAAATGAATCATATTAAAGTTATATACAGCTGCATTACCTCTTGGCTTGTGTTTCCCTTTTTCTGTTTTGTACACAGAAGAAATGCACTTTTCAAATCAATGTGTTTGTATTTTCTTTTCTGTTCCTCAGTTCAGAGCCAGCATGTTTGAAATGAAGAAGTTGTCATATTTCATCTCAGGGAGAAAAGGGAATAATTGACATCCGCCTCTCAGGTCAAGTTTGTGTGTCGCTGCGGAAGGCAGAAGTCAAGTGGACCTTAACTGCGTCCAACAGCTCAATGCATTACAGCTTTGTTGCTTGCAATCCGTCACTCCCTTTCAACTTTATTGCCTCTCTATGTTGTTTAATAAAATTGAAATGGCACATAGTGCTACAAGTATTACTGTTACTACTAATAAAAATAAAATCCTAAAATACTGAATGTCAGTGAATTTCAGTGAAGTCTTACTCTAATTTTATGGGGAAAAAAACTCAGAAACCTCATCCATAATGACTCTGAAGCAATACAGCCAGAGTGGCTGATGTGAGGAGTAGAATAACATAACTTACTGTAAATTACTTTACACTCCCATTGTAAATTCAAATGCAGTGGGACAGGTCAAATTTCACTGATATATCATTCTGTAGGCACGCTGTTTGCCTGTTATTCGACACTTGTCCTTTCTGTCTGTCATGTAATGATGGAGGATGGAGCAGTTATTTGAAAAGTGGGGGCTGCGTAAAGAGTAAAGGATACAAAGAAATGAAAAAAAATAAAAAGTTGCAGCCATGCTTCATGGCTGTCTTCAAAACAAAACAGATGCGCTTTAATTTATGGCCACTTTCTGTGATTGGAGAAGAAAGCTTAGAATCGATCTGGGGCCTCTCTCTTTCACCTGTTAAGAGCTTTCCTCGTAATTGGCTGCTGCCATCACGGCTACTGCCAAAACTGCGGCCTTCTCTGTTGCACAATAGTATGTTAAAGTATGTGTAAACTGCGCCTATTTTTCTTCTGCTCTGGCTATTGATTTTTAAATGAAGTATCAAAGAAAATCAATAGTAATCAACAAATAGAAGGCAACACGCTGTAGTGTCAGATCCTGGGGCACAGCTTAATCAATTTAGATGCCTGTCACAACATGGGGACGAAGGAGAGACATAAAAAAAAAAGTTCAGAACCTGGTTTGAATGGAAAGTGTGTTGTGGGATGAGCAATTTGTCATTAGAGAAGACGAGTTGAGAAGACAGGGATGTCAAGCTACGCAAACCTCTCCACCCCCTCTTCCTCTTCCTCCCTGCTCTTCTTCCCTCTCCCCCCTGGCCTGTGACGGAGCGCTCACCCATAGTTTGGGGCGATTCATGTAAAAACATTACAGTATCCCTCAGGCCGGGGATCACGTTACACCATGGCGAGGCCTTTCCAAAGGATCCTGTCCAAAATGCTTAATGAATCTCCAAGTGAACTGTGGAACAGGTAGTCTACCTGCCACTCACTGTCAACACCTCGCCATCTGTCAACGTCACATGTCTCCTTTCTCCCTGCATACCTGAAGGTTGAGCCAATGTTGTGTCCATGAAGGCTGGTTGTACAGACAGACTCACAGGGGAAGGAGTCAGTAACCAAACCCTGAATGAGTGATTCATAATTTTTAATAGGTGAAGGCAGTCACAGTGTAGATGGGGGCCAAACAATGGACCAGTATCTATTTGAGATGTTTCCACATTTTTTTTCTCCATTGATCCTGATGGCTGTCTTTGCAGGATGTTTTTTCAAGAGCATAAATGGATTTGACTCATTTTTATTATATGGACAGTCTCCTCATTGTCAATAAATCAAATGACCATAATGCATAAATGACAAGTCTGGTTGAGGCATCCGGTGTCCCAGTGGTTACAAAGCAGAGGGTATAACTGCGATACACCTGGTGAAGGGCAGCGGTTCTCAAAGCGACCTTCAAGGGGGTAGCGAAATGATATCTGAGGATCATCAGACTGTGAATTTAAAATATTGTGAAAAGCAGTACAGTATGAAAGCCAGAAAGTAACTCTCGGCAACGTCTGCCCTTAAAGGAGAAAAAGATAATAGATTTAATGTAGCAAATCATAAAATGACCATGGTATGTCATCAGATATTAGGGAAACATGCTAAGTTGAAATACTGGCTTATCCAACAATAACGCTACAACCAGCAAGTTCTCCTTTAAAACTTCCATTATGAGCTGTAACGTCTGTTTTTGTTTGCCCGTTTCACATTTATTAGAGTAAAATCAATGCAGGATGTTTGTCAAATGAATATGTGTCTGTTTGTGAGTTGTAAGAAATCATTAATGATCTTGTAGAAAGAGTAGATGTTTAGAACAGTTAAACTGAGCAATATGTTAATGGTGTCTGGCAGACAGAAAGCAGACAGTCACTGAATTCTAACTCCAGAGTGTGTATTTTCAGAGCAATGGGCTTTTGTTTTCCAGATAACGTTCTTAGCTTTGACAGGCAGTTGACAGTTATAAACAGCTGATCAACTTACAGTGTAGGACTCGTGGCTTGTCATTGTCCAGGTGTAAAGTGGCACCTGTGAAGGTTCAGTTTCCCTGCAGCCTGCAGGCAGCCTGCCTGAGCTGTGAGTTTGGAGAAGAGGGGGCGAGTGGAAACAACCAGTGTTGTGCAAGTTCACACTTAAAAACAAATCAACAAATCAAAGTTCAGTTCATACAGACTTGAAATGAATGAACTACTTCACATTCAGAGTTTGCTTTTTTGAATTTTGAACAAAGTTCACCGCTCTAAAAATGACTCAGTTCATGTTCATTTTCTCTGTTTTTGATTGTTTGTTTTGTTTTATTTTGTTTGTTTTTTAATGTATTTTAAAATAGATCCTACTCCTACTTGGGATGCTGGAGTCTTTATAATGATGTCATGCTAATTGGTGCATGATATTTTTTTTAATTTGAAGCCCCAGGATTACTGATATCTATATTTATTAGCAATAATTCACAACAATTTGAGAATGTTTTACACAACAGCAAACTTGAACACCAAGATACTGTTGAAATTTTTGAGTGGGAACTCGAATTCAAATTGAATGCCCCATAATACTGTACATGAGAACTCTAAGGAGATGAAGAAGGACACATCAGGTTGCAGGATCAGCCAAAGTTTTTAGACTGCACCGACATTTCTGTCCATATTCACAGGCTCTGTCTCTTTCACTACTGTGATCACACTGTTTTTAATGACATGAATGACTGTCAATGTCTCTCCCAGGATTAATGGCACTCACGTTCACGTTCATCAATTGCAAAGTGATCTGTTTGGTTCATCATTCACAAAAAATATGAGCATGTTCAATGAACGCCACTCTTCAACCACAGACTGTATATTAAATTGGGATTCAGTCTATTTAATATAACATCTGCTTCAACTTTCTCTCTCATTGCTTTAATGATATCCAAAATAAAGGACAAGTACTTGAAAATATACAAAATATAACTGGCCTCAAGTAATGTAACAGCCATGGTTATACTGTAATCCCTGAACAGTCTCAGGCACACGGGGGTAGGGGGGTTTGTGAACACCAACCTGATTATTCTGGGTGACTAGAAAAGGTTGAGAACCACTGGTTTAGGGGACCTTTGTTGAGAGTCAAACCCTCTCTCTTTTCCTAGATTTTCTGCCTGAATCTCCACTGTGGCTATCAAATAGAGGCAAAATGCCAAAAAGTAATCTTTAAAAACATGAAGAGTCTGTTTCATGTTTTATGTCTGTTTTGCAAGAAACTATAAAGCTGTCGTTAGACTTTGAAATTGAGCAGTGTTTAGAGTTGAAGTGAAGATTACACAACCAGAATTTGGGACTAAAACCAATTCTGGAGTCAATGTATCAAACAGTTTATAAAACGTCTTCTTTTTGTCTCCCAGTTACCTGATAATCAATATCAAGGCAAATGATTTGGTGCTGAGCTTTCAGAGCAACTCTGAGCTCAAAAATATGTTTTTACTGTAGAGCAAATTTGGTTTCACTGAACCCCAGAATCAATCAAACAACCTCTGGACAATATTCTGCTGAGGGTGCCACCATTGGTTTCCCATTAACCTCTCCTTATGTCTGGTCAAATGTCACAAAACCCAGGCAAATCTCTGTTCACTTCCATTTGCATGAGTACAAAAGGGCAGGAAGCTGTGCCAGGCCTCCCTCCAGGCTACACTTTCTAAGTAAATTTGAGACTGTAGCCAAGTTTATATTTGTGCCCTTACAGGCCTGTGGTGGACTACCCACCAACTCACCCCCTCCTCTCCTTCCCACACACCACCCACTCCTCCACCACCAGGAGCAGACTGCTGTGCCAGGCCTCCCTCCAGGCCACAGTGCTGAGAAAGTGGCAACATAAGGTCCATTCTGTTCCCTGTCACTCACAGCCCCAGGCCTACCGCTAAATGGAAAAGGCTTTTAGAGGCTGTAAATGGGGACTTGAGGCAGTGAGGGAGGTGGGTCACACTGGACATTTCAGTGTGTGTGTGTGTGTGTGTGTGTGTGTGTGTGTGTGTGTGTGTGTGTGTGTGTGTGTTTGTGTGTTTGTGTGTTTGTGTGTTTGTGTGTGTGTGTCCAGCACACCTAAAGAGTGTGCAGGGAGTTAGGGAGACCAGTCTGCTGCATAGGTGAGGCTGGATTAGCCTTTTAAATACAGTGTCCAATGTAACCTATAAAACACTGCTGTGTCCACATGCTATATTGTTAGCACTCACTGGTCCTTTGGAGCAAAGGTCCTCAAATAGGGGTCCAGGGACCTCCAGGGGTCCGTGACTCTCTGCCAGAGGGACCACACAACAATATCAGATTAATTCATTTAAATTATCATGACATTAAATAATATCCCTGGTATATTTTCTATCTTGTAAGAGGTACTTAAATGAGAAAGAAACAAAAACCTCTGCTTTAGATGGACTTGTCTCATGTCTTATGTTTATGACTAACTCTTTGTTTGCAGCTCAAACTGCAAACAGTCTCCATTCTTCATTCTTAGCGTGTGCATACAATACATCTCAAATGTTAAAACAAATTATGTTACATAGGAAATGGTGTTTTATCATCATCCATAGTAATAAATGGCCTGGTTTTGTCATCTAGAGTCACTCTAGTGGCTGAGTTACATTTTACATGTGATACGCCTGCACATATTAATTTCCTCATGATCATAAACCACTGCAACTTAAACATTCCTCATTGCATTTATTGGGTCACTGCGCAGTATGAGAGGTGTAATGCAGTGAATGCATGTACTCACAGTGCCTTTTAAGCAGATATATGTCCTCTGTCAGTGCCTGCTGGTAAGCAGCGCTGAAAACCAAATTCCTCAGTGATCTCTTTTCATGACAAGGGTTGTCTGCATCAATCCCACAGAGGGGTGAATGTAAGGACAGTTTTGATTAATTGATTATTAGTGCAGCTTTGAAGCCTTGTGTTTTCCCCCTTTTTGCTGTAGCTGATTACTAATATTTATAACCTATCAGCCCATTTAACTGGGATCGGTCTAGGTGTAATATATTGCTTTGCAATTGGTCCTCATTTAACCTTGAGGACTGTAAAGCTGTCATGGAGGAACAACGTAATATTCACCTTCATTAGGGGGAAAACGATAGTTCACGCTAGGCAACTAAAGCCCAAAACTTTGGTTCACAATTTCATTTTATTTTAATCCCCACTGATTTGGTTGTGGCCCCATGGAGCAAAAATGTTGGTCATAACTCAAGCAAATGAGGTGACACCAAACTTACTGAATGCAAAAGAATGTTTCATCCCAGTATATAAAGAAACATCAATATAGTTTGCTGGCATCTTAATAAAACACGCAGCACACAGTGAAGTAATTTTAATATAGTCAGATTAAGTTTGTGTTGCCATTTTGGCACAATAAAAACATTGACCATACTCTCAGTTGATATTAAGCAGCTCACAACCAACTGAAAGAAAATCATATGTCTGATTTTCCAGTTTTGCATCAAAGTTGGTATGAATTTATGAAATTCCAACCAATGATATTCATATTACATTAAGCTTAACTTTTATAAATCTCCCTTTCCATGTATTAAAATCTAGTCAATTCAGTTTGTTTTTCTCAGAAACACAAACTTTGTTCTTTTTTAATTTATTTGTTTCTTGATAGTTCTTTCTTTTGTTTAGTAGTCGTGTGATCCTGGTTTCATGACCCTTGAACCTTGCATGATCTCTTGTAATTCACAAAAGACAGGGAAAAAAAGTGAGAAAAATGATTCTTCCTTAATTCCTTAACACCACATTGGAAGTAGAAGTTTTGTGTGTGACAGGAGTGATGGATTGACTGTGGTGTGTCGCGGGCTTGTCAGTGGTGAGTGTGATGATAGTCAGCTGAAGGCTCTCACCTGTCGCTGCTGAGGCAAAGTGAGGGTACGACTGGCGCCGGCCCAGTCTAAACAGGAGTCGACCCTCGCTGTCTGAACAGGTCTGCTTCACACTGAGCATGTTGCAGGGAGGGAGACGGAGAGACAGAGTCAGAGAAGAAGAAATTCAGACAGGAAACACCCTCGACCCCTGTCCTTCACACATACATGTATCTCTCATGGTGCATGCACACACTGTCTGCAGTTAGTTGGAACCAATTAACACCCCGTCCTTCCTGCCACAGCCACTATAATGGAAAAAAAGCATGTGTGTTATTGCATTCACGTACATTTTGGTGTGTGTTCCTGCTACACTGCAACATGTGGACTATGGTGGACACATACAGATTTCAACTGATCACTAATAATCTGACTGATTTCATCTTGAATTTTTTAAACACACACTCTAAGACACACCCTCATCATCCTGGTTGGTGGGCTGGATCTGCAGCCTGACACTCCCAGGCGAGGTCCTGATGTGTGGCTGTGAGTGTGCGAGTGTGTGTCTGAGCAGGATATGTGTGCGAGAGTGATGGCGGAGACGAACCATCTGTTTGGCTGTATCTGGGTGTGCTTGATATCCCCTCTGCCTTGGCGTGGCTGCCCTGCAGATGTTTTGGTTGTTTTTAGCGCTGCTTTGTTTTTGATTTCCACTCGTCTGTTTAGAAGTGGAGGGATTACAAGTCATCCACTATGGGACATTTGAAGAAGTGTTAGTTAAGTCTCAGTGTTGTGCCCCTTCTATAAAACTGTTGATGCCATTTCACTTATCTTGGGACCATTCAAACTCAGATTTACAATATGAAGCCACATAAAGTAGAAGCCTGTGTGTTCTCTGTTTTTGTTATTTCTTTGAGCACAGATGGTAATTAAGAACATATCACAGTGTACTGTACTTGGCTTAAATTGTTTAACATATAGTTCATTGTACTGGGAATGTCATCTCTTCTATGCTATGGGTTAAATTTCATGATTTGTTTACAACTGCCTTTATGGTTTACTTTCCTGGCTTTGTTGAGGTTATGTAGGCTATTTTCTTGTCAAATTATAGAATAAACAAAATATTTGTCAAATGTACGATACTATGTTGATGCCTTTGGGAAAGATTTTTGTTTGCTTGAGAGGTCAAGATCCACAGTCAGCCACAGAACAACAATGAGAAAATTGCCACAAACTTTAAAGGGAAAGTTCATGTCGAAATCAAAAATGTACATATTTCCTCTGGCTTGTAGTGCTATTTATCCATCTACACTGTTTTAGTGTGAGCTGCAGAGTTTTGGGGATATTGACCATAGAGATGTCTGCCGTCTCTACTATGTAAAGGAACTAGATGGCACTTGGTTTGTAAGTAATGTTTCAGTCGTTCAAAAAGAATCCACAGATCTACAGGAACTACTTTCTGTCTGCAGTAGAATCTCATGGAAATTCTTTAGGATCTACTGCCTCCCAGACTCGTTGATTGTTGTTATTGTTCAGTAAAAGGCACAGCTGTTCTATTCTATTTTGTTCTTTTAATTTTGACTTGACTCATGACACAAAATTTATCAAAGTGAACTGATGTGCATGTTTGTCCCAACACTAGTTAAATTATGAATTTATACTATGAATCTGTAGTTTATTTACTGTAATAAATCAGAAAATGACCATGATATGTCACCAGAGATTAAGGAAACATGCCAAGTTAAAAAAAACATGACAACAATATTATACTGACAGTAAGAAAGTGCCTGTTTATGAGTTGTAACAAATCATTAATAATATTTTAGAAGGAGTAGATATTTATAACGGTTAAACTGAGCAAAATGTTAATGGAGTCTGGCAGGCAGTCACTGAACTCAAACTCCAGAGTGTGTATTTTCAGAGCACTGGGCTTTTGTTTTTAGGATAACAGGCTGAACTTTACATTGACAGATGATTGACAGTTATAAACAGCTAATCAACTTACAGTGCAGGACTTACTATTATGTGCTATTGTCATTTTACTATTTGAGTGTGTGTTGTGCTCCTGCAGCGTTCCTGCAGTTTGCCTGAGCTTCTTCAAGTCTGGGAAGGAGGGGGCAGGAAAAAACAACTCATTTCAACCATTTATGGTATATTCAATAGGATTTCAACCTGTGAAATATACTGTCTCCAACTCCAACTCACTATTTGGACTGTAGTTCTCATTTTTTTTACATGTGATTTTTCCATATTGTCCTTTAACTGTTCCAGAGTTAAATGCTGTGATTGTAACCTACTAATAATTTCTCACCTTTTATTGTGAGAATGCATATAGACATTATATATTGTGCAGTTGCAGGAAAGACAATGAAAACTTCTCTTCTGGGGGAGGTCCCCCACTCCCTGCCAAATTTATGTTCCCACCACTTTCCAAATAAAATCTACACCCATGTGTAGATGCCAATTTTGAAAAGCAGTCTTTTATTACCCTTAAACTGCAGCTATCTTTCTGCTGTTCATTCATTGTGTGAAGCATGTGGGGTTTGCAGAATGTAATATATCAGGTGAAAAGAATGTTTATACGTCAAAACTCAGATTCCTTGTACTACTACATTATACATTCTGTTACAGCAATGCTGACTCTTATTCAAGATCTCAAATTACACAATTTGGGGATTTTCAGCTTGCATCATGGTGGAATTCCGACCACTGACCACTCATCATTCAAGTTCTTTTAAAGCAGTTTCCTGAAATGATTACGCACAAGCAAGATCATTTAGGATATGAGAATGAATGCAAGGAACATAACAATCCTCGGGTCTGGGATGGATCTAACTGTGACTAAGATGACAAAATCAGTTTTTCCGAGGATAATATGTATAATAAACATCTTTTGTGGAAAACTCGTGTTGTGATTAGTCGCAGGAGTCTCCCCAGAAACATTTTTTTGTTTCCCGACTTCAACCATCTGTTTTTTGCCATCTGTCATTAAAGGAAATGAGTCACGCCAACTGAGAGAATCTTCTGGAATCTGTTGGACTTAGTTTATCTTCCTCTTGCCTACAGAGCCTCTTTAGCTTGGTGTTAGTGGGGTCTCAATGAACGTTCTTATCTGTTGGTGCCCAGGCGGGGTTATCAGCTCTGGCCTACCTCAGGCATAAGGACCTCAGACCTCACACAGACTGCAGGAAAGAGGGAACACTGGAGTTGAGTCTGTTATTGACGTTGTATTCCTTCAAAGAGGCTATGGATTATTTGAAGTGGGGTAGCATGAAGTACTTATTGATAATCAGTGTATTACCTACAGTAGATGGTGGCTGACACGGCCCCAGTTTGGATAAGCAGAAAGGCACACCAGCATGGAAGCTAGGAAATGTACAGCTGTCATTGGGGGCATCAACAAATGGTAGTTTAGCCCACCTAAAAAAATCAATGTCAGTTTAAGTGTATGCCATATTTAGAATATTTCTGACTGCTTTACTTTGCCAGAAGACTGCCTTTTCTGATGGGAAACCACAGTTATATATGCCAAATATCACTCTCCAAACCAACAAGACCTCATAGGCAGAAATGGTAATTTACTCTGCAGAACATGGGTTGTAGGTCTATCGCTGTCTTGATCTCTTAGTTTGTTCATCTTTCCTTGTGACTTTGGTGAATCTGAACTACCATTTTAAAACTCCAATGTCACACAATAACCAACAAACTAACAGATTTAGGCAGCAATAAACCATTAACTCCTGTATTCTGCAATGTAAAATTACTAATTTTTACTTATGGAGTCTGGTTGATGAGGTGAGAACCATATTTGGCTTATGTAACATTGGTTTCCTCTCAGAAAAGGCAGTCTGACAGCAAGTGGTGAAAATTTTCTAAATATATCATACACTTAAACTGATGTAAATTTTTTGGGGTGGAGTCTATTTAAGTGGCTAAAATACCTTTTGTTGCTGACCCTGTCAGCAATATAGTGACTATGGGCAGGTACTCCATACAACCTCATGTCAAATAATCCAGACTATCCCTGTAAATATCATAGATACATTTAACACTTACATTGTAACATGTCAGCAGTGTTTTTTAATCAGCTTCCATCACTTCTATCTGATATGTCTATTTGCTGTTGGTGTCAGCCATGTTTGTTTTGGTTGAAATTCCCCCTACAGTATCCAAACTCGGCACGACTACGCAAGTACAAATTAGTCAATTGTTATTCTTGTCAGAGGAGGGTAATAAGCCCACACTTGCCCCATGTGTTTTGAGTTGGCCTGAGTGGTGAGTGGGGTGGGTAGTGTTGACTCTCTGGTGAAAAGTGGCCTTGATCCATCTCTGCGTGGTCACTTCCAGGTCAGGCTGTAGGCAGAGTCGGCGAGGGGTGTGGAGGGGGAAAGCAGGATATCAGAGACAGGCCAAATAAACAAACCTGTCAGCCGTAGCATGGCCCTCTGACCTCCCCTGTCCCATCTGTTTTCTTATCTACTCCACTGCTAATACTGAGAACAAGTGACACCTCTCTCTGGCAAGCACTCACTGTTTTCCTTCCACTTAGCCACAGCAGAGCCGCATAAGATATGCATATGGCAAGGAAGATGATATCTTATGGCTTGTACAGGCAGAGCTGTACAAATAGGAGAGGAGGTTTCTCATTATCTGGATGATAAATATATTATTTAACACTCATAATCATAAAAATACAAATATACCACATGGCTGAAACATTCCTTATTTTTAAGGCCTTGAAGTCCAGTGAAAAACGATTCCTGGCTTGAGAGGACATCCGTTCCTGACAGAGATGTGAACCAACTCACATTACTTGGACTCGAGTGACAAACTCATGACTTCACTTGGACTTTGGCCTTTTGACTTGAAAATACTTGACACCTTTCCCCATGCCCAAAGATTTAAAGGTGTGTTATTTAAAAAGCATCAATCCACGAATCAATTAATTTCCCTTTATTTCCTTAATCAGCTGATGTTAACGCTAATCTCTCCCAGCAAGTCGACATGATGGTCTCATTTCCAGAGTTGAGAAATCATTCTTATGACTTATGGTCATGAGCTTTTAAGTCCTAATGTGTAAAAAACATGGATGCTACTAGGGTTATATGCTGAATCCATTTGCAATTGACTTGTTATCAGGGTTAACACTTATAAACATAAAAAAACTAATTTTGGTATGTGAAATGTGCGAGTCAAAAATTATAGACGGAGATGCAAGAACTTCCAAATTCATTTGACAACTGAAGAGTTGAGGCTCCGTTGTTGAAATTTCAAATCATTTTACTCACAAAACAATGATTTGGTCCCACCTCTGGCTCCTGATACAAAGCTTAATATTATTATGATGTCAGAGAGTCACCCTGCCAGCTGGTGAGGGCATAAAAATATCAGATGCTGGTTTTTAGACCAGTGAATGATGATGAGCAGCCACAGGCATGTAAATGGTTGTTACTACTGTCAATGTGTCACTCCTTTTCCCTCCCTTTGTATTAAATCAGTAAAGTCACACAAGAGAGATTACACAAGTTCCTATTGTGTTAATAATCAGAGACATACACCGTCCTTTCTCCACCCTCCCAGCTGTTACCCTACAGAGAGCACTAGACTCATCATCTGCCCAAAGGGGGTGGAGTGGATAGGTGGTTGATGGTGCCAATCATTGGTGAGGGCGGAGGAGCTGAAGCCTGTTAATGAATCTCCCCAGAGACAGAGACTGCAGGAGTGGAGTGAGTGAGGAGGAGCTGCAACAGGAGAGGAGGCACCGGAGGCGGAGTTTGTGTGTTTGGGTCTGTGTATGTGCACTGGGTGTGTGTGTGTGCGTGTGCTTTGGGGGTGGGGGGGTAACAAGCTGTCACACTGCAGGAAAGTCTACTCCAGTAAGTCACATCTGCCAACAGTGCACCAGGGCCATGCCTGAGGGCTGCAGGGTCAAAGGGCAAGACGTCCCCCTGCAGAGCGCTCAGATCACATATCCACTGCAGTCAATAAACTGGCTGCTGTCACTGTTACAGACACTAACAATACTGTTCCTTTTCTATAGACTCAACTGTGGAACTGCAGCACACTGATTTACAGCATATTAAGCCTCCTTTATGTTTTATTCGTCTTGTTTGACTCTGCAACTCAAATTATAATATAATTCTAAATTTGCTCATATAGGCTAATGATATCATCATTAATTTACACTGCCTATTGCCATTAGTCTACTGTCAGGTTTATTGGCTGTAACTTCATGGTTTATGCAAGTCACTGTCCAGAGGAACGTCCTCATTGATAGTGCAACATCACCTATTGTGTAACATATGTTTTTGTCCTTCTCTGATGGAGACTTCTCCTTGTATGAGGCTCAATTTGAGCTGCTGATTAGTAGTTAATAGTTATTTGACTAACTTGAACTTGCCCTAGTTTTACTTAAAAATCACTCTTCTACCCAAAGTCAGAATTGCCAGTAAGTCTGCTGTTTTCTCTTATAACTGGAACTCTTTTAATGAATCTTACAAATATAAAGTGAAATAAAATAAAAAATACATTCTGCAAAGATCCAGCACTGAGTATAGACGTGGCAGGCTGACAGCTTTACCTCATGTTAGGAGATGCGAGCTTTAGTTACTTGTGTTCATCTTGGCTGATCGAAGCCTCGTCTGTTTACCTCCGAGCTGCCACAGCCTCATCGCTCCTAAGCAGTGCAGAAGCCCAGTGAACAGCGCTTTGTGTTCTAATCCTGACACAGCAAATAAGTGTATGTTTGTATAAATGTTATACTCTGGTGTCAGAGCTGCATTTTTTCTTGGAGTGGCTCAAGTTTGGTGCAGAGGGAGGGAGCTGGCTCAGGGGCTCCTGACCGTCATGTAAAGAAATACGACCTCCTGCTGTGCTAACTAACTTCTGACAAATCAGCAAAAACGTATGTATCCTTTTTTTTCTTTCTTAGACCTAAACACCATCTCTCATGTCCTGGAGCCACCCTAACTTAAAGTTTGTTTTCTCTGGATTATCTGATCCTGTTCTCTATTTCCACTCAAAAGTAATGCAAGCAGAGAATGCAGCCAGCACCCCTCCTTTCCCAACCCCACCCCACTGTTGCGCCTCCGCTGTCTGACCCTCCCTTGCTTCTACCCGTCTACTGGTTTGGCAGAGCCCCTGACCTCCCAGTGCAGCTCCCTCAGTGACCAGTAATGGTTTATTTTGTGTCAAAGTGCATTTTGGTTCCACTCTGCTCAAATGTTCAGGACAAATTCAGCAGTTGTGCAACTCGAACCGGTCATGAGCTCACATGTTTACAATGCAGGGCTGCCATTGTTTGTCACACCTTTCAAATAAAAGGTAGCCAAGATGGACAGTGTTTATAGGATGCTGGGAGCTGTCGGGGGCTGCGGCTGGCAGCTCTGTCCACTGGGATGGTGTTTGGAGGCTAATTTGATGGTTGCTGAGACCTCCTCCCTCCTGCAGGCGAATGGTGCCTGTCTGGAAGCTTCATGGTCACCTCATGGCTTGAACATTATTGTGTTTTGAACATAGATTTGGCAGTGGACTTGTTTTGTCCCTGAACACCATGCATCTCTTTCATTTTGCATTGGGGTACTCCATTTAAGTTTTGGCGGTGAAGGCCGCTGGGGATGATGGAAAAAATGCAGTGGGCCGCAGTGGAAAAGTTGAAACTGAGTCA
The DNA here is from genome assembly GCA_027495735.1 of Lutjanus campechanus. Classification (NCBI taxonomy): domain Eukaryota; kingdom Metazoa; phylum Chordata; class Actinopteri; order Lutjaniformes; family Lutjanidae; genus Lutjanus; species Lutjanus campechanus. The sequence goes on along the minus strand of JAJHUR010117991.1, from coordinate 9,472 downwards.
ACTTTTGGAGAAATGCAAACCCCTTGACATGCTTTGGTGGTCGGTCACAAAATATCACTGAAACAGACCAAATGGTGATACTTTCCTGGTTTCCTAGTGTTCTCGCTTGGTTTATTGTGTCTGACTTTACAGTTTATGCTGCATAATAGTGATACCAAGAAGCTTCATTTGGTTTGTGTCCATTTGTTTGAGAGAGAGCATGCGGCTGTGATTTTGTGAGGTAGAGACTGAATGAGGAGAGGGAGTAGTGATGGCCAGTGAATCAGAGAAATAAAATGATATTTTCTGATTGTTTCACAGTGGTTATGTTCTAAGCACAGACAAACATCCCCATAACCCCCCACATCACTGCACAACCTAGTAATAACTGTGATTCCCAATTGTGTCAGAATATAGCAACCCTTAAACAAATCTGCCTATGACCCTGATAAGAAAAGGAGCAGCTCTCAGCCCCCACGTGATATGTGTAGGAGAAGGTTTCAAGAAAAAGCTTGTAAACTCAGACCTGCGTTTAAATTGATCAGGGCCACATTTCACCAGTGGATCAACACTATACACTAGCCAATGTTTGGGACCATTGTTAACCAAATCTAATCATTAAAGCAGGGTCAGAAAGAATGCTAATCTTTTAGGGTGTTGAGTGTCAGCCAGGTCTCTGGAAAGACAGGCTTGTTGACTCTCCATGCATTGGCTAGATTTCCCTGGTTGCTCAGCTTTCGATGGACAGAAAATCTATAGTCCCCCATCATATTATATATATATCATATCATTACACTGACAAAAAATATAGAAAAGGCTCTTCAGATGCAAAAATAATACATTTATTACATAAAATGTGAAAATGTGGGGAAATGTGTCATATTTTTCCATGTTGTCACCTGAAGAGCCTGTTCTATTTTTATTATTATTATTATTATATATTTTGTCAAATTGCACTTTTTTTTCCTATGATATGAAACTGTATGTCTGTCTTGGAAGCATGTACCTCACACTTCTCCTTTATTGAAGAGCATAAATCCTTTCACATTTGTTTGTCTTGACACAGTATATAAACTTCTTTTCACAGTACTGATGTTCTGATGTCAAGCAGGTACAATGTTTTCACTCATAGCTTAGCATGTTAGCATGCTAATATTTAGAGATATACACAAGTACAGCTGAGGCTGATGAGAATGTCATTAATTTTTATGTATTTAGTTGGCATTTAGTGTCATCACAGCTAATTACACTAGCATAAAATGTCCACATTAACAGTTTATGAACCCATTAACCAGTGCATTGAACTGTTTGTGTGAAGTTTTTGATGATGGCTGCAGGTACATTTATAATTCAAATATTGTGAATTAAACAGTGGGACCTTGGTGCAGCTGAATGGAACACCTAAGGGCGTTTATCACAGCTTGACTAAGCATTTGTTTAGTTATGCTGAAGTGCGTGTGACGGCATGTCAGTTTCCATCGCACTGTGTGTTTCTCTGTCAAATATGCTGTAAGAGTAGCAGAGCTGACCTCGCTGCACTGCTCCCACTGCTCTGTGATCCACTCCCTGCCCAGTTGTTCTCCATCTGTTACCAGAGATCTTACAGGACGAGCATCTTCAGTTCTCCCATTTCTCCTGTTGTCCTACTCCTCCTGTTCTACATCCCATTTAGCTTCCTCCCCGTACTTCTCCATCCTCACCCTCCCTCACCCTCCTCTCCTTCCTCCTCCCTCAATGTCAACTAATTAGGGTGGGGGGTGAGGAAAGGGCAGTACAAAGACCTCGTCTGGCCCACCCACTGACCCCGTTCCACCCTTTCCTGAGCCATCATTTCTATTCATTAGCCCTGTCTTAGTCTTTTGATTAGGGCCTAGAACGCCTGGACACAAAGGGTTAATGATGGGATACAACTGGCTGGGCTGTGTCATTCATCTTTGGGGTAGTCCCCTTCCCATCCCACCCTGCCCACCTCTCTTGTTTGGCTTTGGTCTGCTGCTCAAGAACTGAGCCTCTAATCTAGTCACTGGTCAGTGAGGCAAAGAGTCTGTCTCAGACTGTCTCTGTCCTCAGCCTGTCATTAAAAAGGACATTGTCTTTCTGACCTGCTATATGTCCTCAATGGCTTTGCCTCTGTTCATTTTGTGCTAAAATACTAAAATCTTTCAAAGGTTCAACAACACGTCAGTGAGAGTGTCCTTTATGTATATATAGAAGATAGCAAAAGCAACAAAACCCTTAGAGTTGTGTCATGTTGGTGTTGTTTTGGCTTTCTATGGCTATTGCACGTTCAAAACAAAGAATTTTATTTTCTGAAAAAATTCATAATTTCATAATTTTTAAAAGCCCCCTTAGTCATTTCATCGTGACACAAGGCCTGCCCCAACAACTGCTGGCTTGAAAAATAACAAAATTATTGGATATTCTACTGCTTTGTTCCAAACTCAGAGGCACTTATGGTTAAAATGTGTTTAAATTTAGCAAATGTAAGAAGCATGAGAAAAGTTCAAATTGCCATTGACAGCAACATTTATATTGGATGATTCTGCACTTACTTTCAATGCAGAAAAGTTTGTGGGCTATGGCAAATAAGATAAGGTTATGGCATGATTAACGTAAGGCAACTGTATGCTACAGGCCCATCCTCCACCTTGAACTCCTGCTTTCCACCTTTCATATATGGCTACTGCTTCCTGCTTTGGCAGTGAACACTGGCACTCAATGAAATAGTGAAACACACAACCATCTAACTTGAAAAGTAATTCATTGGGATACTGGCTGATATATATACAATACATTATATCTCAGAACATAAACAGTAGCCTAATCCAGAATCTGATATCTTAAACAGCACCTCAGTCATCACCATAGTCTAAGGGTCAAGTTATGCTTGGAGGGAACAAGTTTGTATGACATGTTGTCCGAACTTGTCAGAAGGCAAATCTGTTTCCACACTGGGAGGCAGAGTGAAAATCTGGGTGTCATAGAGAGGAGGGAGACACGGTTAACAATACACATTTGTCTCCCTGAAGACATATGCAGTGTTGCACTCGGTTTTTCAAATGAAAAGTAGCATAAAGAGAGAAAGTCTAATCCTGACTCCTTTCTCACCTCTGCACAGCTGGCAAATCATAGCGTGACGTGGGTGTGAATGTCAGATTGTCAGTTTCTGAAAGTTGATGAAACAGTTGGACCGAAACTATTTCATCCAACAAACAGTTTTGACGGTTCTGTCACCATAACTCTGACTCTGTCCCTGACTCTATCAGCACTGTAACATTATGCAACATTAAAAGATATCATGTAGAAGCTTTGACTAACAGTGTTCTTGATTTGTAATTTAATCAAATTGAATAATCCTACTCAAATTTAGGTCACTATCATCTTGTTCTGTGGCTCAAAGATTGCCAGTTAGCTCAGTTTTGCGACAGTGTGCAGGTGGTTGATGCTTTTACAGCAGATTTACTCTCTGATGACTATTGATTGGTCAATGGGACTGACTGTATATCAGTACAATGGGGACTTCCATATCTTGTGCTGGGGTGAATTTGTGAAGCAGATCATCCACACACACACACACACACACACACACACACACAAGCTTTAGTTAAGTAAACACTTCCACCATTGTTCTCACACACAAAGAAACATGTCTCGTCATGAAATCACAGGAACAGTTCAATCAGTAGTCAATTGCATGGGTGGACTCCTGCCAGTTGAAACCCAAGTATTAACTGCACGCCAATATGCCATTCTTCTGGCTACTGCCACATGATGAAACCTCTGGGCGGTTGACGTGATGGACAGAAAGCTGCTTAGATGCAATTGAGGGGAAACTTTCCCATGTTTCCATCTGAAATATGTTGAGACTCGCAAGACGTCGGAACAAAGCACCCACACTGCAAGACTGTCACACTGTCTGCTTGAAGTTAGCCGGTCAGGATAAAATTATAATGAACATCTTTGAACTTTCAGATCTGTTTAAGACAAAGTTTGCTCACCATTGCCAAGTCCAGGTGTTGTGAAGCATCATTGGCACTGAATCTCAAGGAGAAATATGAGACTTTTGGCTTTTGATATAATGTCCAGATGTGCACTGTAAATCTTCTTGTTCTTCTTGTCATTTCCCAGATTCATTTTGTTTATCAGTCTGTTTGATAAAAGAAAGATTCATACTTTTTAACTTATCAGATATCTGTCAGATTTATTCATTTGGATTGCTAAATTCCATACATAATAAATCAGTTATTTATATTCCTTATTGATCTTCTTTTTTCAGTCATGCATCAATCTCATTCATTTCAATTTCAGGTCATTCACTCACTTAATGAACACTGAATAAAAATATATACCATTAAATATAATCATCAACTTCCTTAAATTCAGCCAAAGTGTCTGAGTCTATTTACCACTTCTGCGAAACCACTTGTGAGTCCTGACACAGAGAGCCTTCAGGGTGCATGTCCTGGAAGCAGGTAAGTATGTCAGCAATGCAAACACATCATAAAGGCTTACTGCTGCCCACAGTGAAAGGTCCTGCACACAGCAACTGCCTCTAAAACCATTAAAGTGGGTGGTGTTTAACTCACACACTACACATTTAAGGTTCTCTGCAAGCAGTTTTGTCAGCGAGTCTGTTAATTCCAGGGATTAGCAAGGTCATCTCAGAAAGACTCTGGCAAGCATGCAGGATAAAAGCCAGCCAGGATGTTTTTTCTTCTTCCTCTTCTTCTTTTATCATTGCAATGATTTCTTGTTTGATTTATTGTAAAGATTTGGTTGGATCTTTACCAAGTGACATGTTGAATAAAGTCATTTTAGAACTGACATTTGACAGATTGTTGTACAACATAACCTCTGTGTAAGACAGTGGTTCTGAAACTATAGGGCATGGAGCCACTGCTTAATTTCACAAAAGTTTAACTTGGATCCAATTATTAGTTGCTTACGCTATCATTGTTAATGATGGAGGGCATGAACTTTTTTCTGCTTCTGAAGGGGGGCATGCTATAGCAAACATTTGAGAACCACTGGTGTGTACAGAGAAAGGACGATGGAGGAGGGTGCTGTACACTTGCTGAGAATGTTTTCTCCATCTCCTATTTCTATTGTCCAAAGAGTGATTGTTAATCACTGTACAACAAGGTTTATAATGCCTCTTATCTTGATTAAATCTGAAGAAAGTTTCATCTGCAGGATTTTCTTTGTAGGTTAAGCAGGTTTCATCTGAATCTGATTAACCAACCTCTGTGGTTATAAACATTAGCCAACATCGCCGGGCTTCAGATATTTATCTGTGGGAACAGTTTATCTTCATTATGACCACATGCCCGAACAGATACCTAACGATCAAACGATCTGCAGAGCTCAGTGCATTATGATGGACCGTCTCTAAATTCAAACAATCACTGACTGCCACAATCTGCTTATTGACAATCTAAAGAAAGAGAATGCAACACAATAACAAAGAAAAATGGCAAAACAGGACTAGAAGGGATAAAACTCCATTCAAGAAGACTGAAGAAAAGTAAGTCTTTCTGGAAGGAGCCTTTACTTTTAAAATGTGAGGATGCTACATGATGTAGATCTGCTAAAGACATAACAATATGTTGAATATTGTAATTAAAAAATGGCTCAATACCATACCAGACTGTGATGATATCTACTGTGATATTACCTACCGGGTTATTTCATTTTACTGTATTATTTTTAGTTTAGTTTATTAATGGACTGCCACTGAACACTACATTGTTTTTGTTTTGTAGTTGTACATACATAATTAAAAAATTCATTGCCAAAGAAAATTCATGGTAAATCTTTTACAAATGCTGAGGTCACGGCTGGCTACTTTTTATTTTATTTTATTAAAGGTGGAAGAAGCACTTTAAATTCAAAGGAAAAAGTAATTTTAAACAACATGCTCCTCATTTTTCTTAGTTTTTTAATATTGTGATGAATATCATATTGTGGACTTTCGATTAAAATAATAATAAATAATATAATAAACAAAATATTTCTATGGCTGATATCCCTCTGCTGATGGTCTCTCCTCCTCCTCCCCCTCATCATGGACGCCCGGATTAGAGCAGACCTCCCTGTTGCCGCTCACACACAGACCTGCTTCTTCTCAATTTCTCAATCTCACTTCTCACCCCTGTGTGTGCATGTTTGTATGTGTGTGTGCATGCGTGTGTGTGTGTGTGTGTGTGTGTGTGTGTGTGTGCGTTTGAGCATGTTTGAGCGTGTATGCAAGTGTGTGTTGGTATGTTTTGTGTTTTGTGTTTATCCATGCACATTTGTGTGTGTGTGTGTGTGTGTGTGTGTGTGTGTGTGTAGGAGGGGGGTGAAGCGCATGCGTTGACTTTTGAGATTTAGCAGGAATGTTTTGGGGATCACTCTGTTTCAGATTTCACCTCAGTTTTAGAGGTAGCACAGGAGGGAGGGAGGGAGAAGACAGGAGGAGAATGTGGGTAGATGAGGGTGGGTGGGTGGTGGGGTGTTCAGGGTAAATCTTTCCTCTGTGAGAATAATTTGATCCCCCAGCTTGGCTCGCTGTTCTTGACTGTGTCTTGTTCTGTCCGTCACTGAACAATGCAGATGGAGTAACGTTTCAGGTTGGAGGGGAACACTGATTCTCCAGACAGGTAGTTACCTCCTCCTCCCCACATCCCCCATGTATTTCTCCCTCACACACACACACCCATACACACACACACACCAGCTCCATCTCTTTTTCTCACATCCTTGCTCTCACCCCTGCCTCACCTCTCTTCCCCGTCTCTCCCCCCAGTTCTTACGTTCTCTCATTGTGTTCTTTTTCTCTCACCCGCTCCATCTCCTGTTGATTCAGTAGACAGGTACGTAGTTCTCTCTGACCCCACCACCTCCACCCGTCCCCTCTGTTTTACACAGCCCCATGTGCATTCCTTTGGTATTAAGCACAAGCAGTCTGACCCCCCCTTAAACACACCATTGATTGCACACTGTTCGCTCTGTTCCTTTGTTTAATGCACTGACCTTTGGCAACCTTTTCACAAGACGGATTTTCCTTCAGTAATACAGGGTTGTTTTAATTGATTCCCCCAAAAGGGTATATCGCTGTTTTTTTCACTACAAGCCATATAGAGATAGTTTGAATTATTTGATGTGGGATAGTCACTACTTGTCACTACTTGATAGTCAGTTTCGTAGCTGCAGTTGATGCCAGTCAGCATGCCTCCAGTTTGGAGAAGCACAAAGAAGTACCACCATGGAACCCAAGCAATGTACTGCTCGGGAAAGGGTCAGCAACAAAAGCTAATTAAAAAAGGTCAGCTTAAAAAAGTCAGTATCCTAAGTTTGAGCATATGTTATATTTAGAATAATTTTCCCTGCTGTACTTTGCTGTCAGACAGCCTTTTCTTTTTATACAAACCAAATATTCTTTCCAATCCAACCAAACTCCATTTTATCTCGCAGGACACATGAGCTGTTGGTCTGTTGCTGCCTCAACCTGTTAGTTAGTTTGTGTTATTGTGTGACTTTTTTTTAAAGGATAGTTCGGATCATTCAATAAGACAAACAAACTAAAAGATCATCAAATTGACCTGATACTGATTTTTTCTTTTTAAAGTAACTGAGTTTTGTTGCTGACTCACAGCAGTTCATTGCTTAGCTTCCATGTTGGTTCACCTCTTTGCTTCCCCAAGCTGGTGGCATACTGACAGGCATCAACTGTAGCTAACACACTGACTATCAATACATACATCATACAAACTCATACCATATAATCCTAACTATCCCTTTAAAGGGATAGTTAGGATTATATTATATTATATTATATTAGGATTATCTCCGAGGCCGTCTTCGGCACCAGCTTGGTGCTAAATTTGCGTGCGAAGTACAGCTCAACCGAACTGATAGCCATCAGACAAAGTTCGGAAATCACAATATCACCAAAACTAAAAGCTTCACTCGGAAGGCAGCGGCTCCTGAGGACAACGGAGTGGCGCAGCAGAAGACATGGAGCCGCGGGCAACAGGAGACGATGTGCCCGAAAACAAAAGAGAGGAAAGCGGGCGGGCGTGCTGTCCCAGGTAAGGGCAAGCAGGCCGCCGATCCCAACTCTCTTTCTGGCCAATGTTCGCTCTCTGGATAACAAAGTGGACCTGCTACGTCTGAGGCTGAGTGCTTCTACGGAGATGAGGAACTGTGCTGTTCTTTGCCTCACGGAAACGTGGCTCAACAACAACATGCCGGACTCAGCCTGCCAGATCGATGGACTACAACTCTTCCGAGCGGACCGCAACCACCGGTCGGGCAAAACACGGGGAGGAGGACTCTGTATCTACGTGAACCAGCGCTGGAGCACAAACTGTGGACTGGTAAAAAGTCACTGCTCTCAGGCGATAGAACTCATGACTGTGAAATGTCGGCCGTACTATCTGCCGCGGGAATTTACAGTGGTGTTCGTCACTGTTGTTTACATCCCGCCGGGTGCTAATGCTAACGAAGCACTGCAGGAGCTACATGCCACCATTAGCTCGCTGCAGACGAGGCACCCGGAGGCGTTTTACGTGATTGCGGGGGACTTCAATCACGTGAAACTGACGAACACTCTGCCCAGTTTCTACCAGCATGTCTCCTTCCCCACACGTGGAAACAACACTCTGGACTGTGTATACAGTAACATCCGCGGTGCGTACAGAGCTCTTCCTCGCCCCCATCTTGGCCTCTCCGACCACATCTCCATCCTGCTGGCTCCAGCATACCACCCCCTGCTGAGACGGACCAGGCCGACAAGGAAGATAGTCACTGTGTGGCCCAGCGATGCAGCCGCTGTGCTCCAGGACTGTTTTCAGTGCACAGACTGGCAGACCTTCAGGGAGGCAGCCACGTGTGAGGGTGAACTGGACCTGGAAGAATACACCTCCTCTGTCCTTGGCTTCATCTCCAAGTGCACTGATGATGTCACTACCACCAAGACCATTACTTGCTACCCGAACCAGAAACCCTGGCTGAATGCAGAGGTTAGAGCTCTGCTGAAAGCCAGGGACGCTGCATTCAGGGCAGGTGAGGCATCAGCGCTCCGAGAGGCAAGGAAAGGACTGACTGCAGGCATCGCGAGGGCCAAAGCCACATACGCCCAGAAGATCCAGGGTCACTTCACCACCAACGACCCCCGGCGCATGTGGAAGGGCATCAAGTGCATCACGGACTACAACACCAAGGATGCACAGTGCCCCAGGGACCCCTCCTTGCCGGACGCGCTGGTTCTACGCCCGCTTTGAGGACCCTGACACTCCCCCCAGCACCAGACTCACACCACCACCTGGTGACACGCCTCTCAGTGTGACAACAGCCGACGTGAGGAAGACCCTACAGGGAATCAACCCTCGCAAAGCTGCAGGCCCTGACAACATCCCAGGGCGGGTACTGAAAGACTGTGCACACCAGCTGTCTGAGGTGTTGGCGGACATCTTTAACACCTCACTGTCACTGGCATCCATCCCCACCT